>BQNB010035106.1:32944-51110 GCA_026074375.1 Tanacetum coccineum | reverse complement strand
ATAGATGTTTGTGAATAGTATTGTTGATGTGGAACATTAGACATCAAGGCGAGAGGATCAACAGTGTGTTGAGTGAATCAATCCAACATCATTTTGTTCTCATTGGCGTGTGCCTCGTGTTGCTTCAGATAAGCATACAGCTGATCATAGTTGGAATCCCTCAAACCTCTATTCACTTTCACTGCTGTTACGAATCTACCCCATTTAGGCAACATGTTATTAACAAACTTTGAATTCAGCTGCATTCTGGACATGGTCATCTTGATGTTCCGCATGTTATTGATGAGTTTGGCAAACCGAACATAGTAGTCGTAAATAGTTTCTCATTTGTTCTAATGGAAGTGTTTAAAGTCATCATACAGTTGTGATTCCCGGTCTTCTTTTGTTAATTCTGAACCATCTAGGAGCATCTTCACATTATCCCATATGTCATTTGCATCAGTGTAGTGATTGATAAGAGTTTAGATGTCCTTTGGTAACCCTTGAAGTAGGATGTTTGTTGCCCGAATGTCGGCGTTATACCTATCCTTGTATTCAGGTGAAAGATCCAAATAGAGTCGAGCTCATTCGGGACCAAGTTGCTGGACACATTATGTTCCTTTAGCAAGTGTGTCTCTAATAGTCCCCATCTGAAATGGTCCTTCATCAATTGACTTCAGGATGTTCACCCTATTCTCTTTACCCTAACAATATAGTTGAATACGTTGTTGCCATGATGCAAAGTCAGTCCTATCAAGCATAGGTGGTCGGGTATCGGAACTGGCACATTGGATATCTTCCGAAAGATTAGCCATCTTAACTGATTGTGAGATGATTAAGTTGATCGAACAATGATTAGTGATTGTATGTTAAAAGTGGTGATTGATTGAATGAAATGGTGAATTGTTGTTCAAGCTTGTTAGGATTACAGGTTGAAATTAGGCAATTTGAAGAAACTTAGTCCAAAAGTCTACAACTCGCTACCCTGTAACTCGCTGGGTAGAGACTTGATAACTAGCTAGCAAGAAAGACAATTGGTAGAGTTTCTTTTCCTAACTCACTAGTATAAAGATCTTCAAAAAACCTGTAACTCGCTGCCTTCAACTCGCTAGCAAAAATCTTCAATAACCTTGTAACTCGCTACCTTCAACTCGCTAAGAGGAGTGTTTGACAACTCGCTAATAAGCAGAAATTTTGGCAGAGTTTCCTTTCCTAACTGGCTAGAATAAAGATCTTCAAAAACTTGTAACTCGCTAGTATCCAACTCGCTAGTCTTCAACTCGCTACCTACAAGAAAAGTTAACTCGCTGCCTAACTCGCTACCTGCACAAGAAGACAAGTCGCTGACACACAGTGTACTATTCTGACAACTCGCCAGTATAGTACTCTAACTCGCTAAGAAGATCTTCAAACAGTAACTTAACTCGCTGGAAAGAAAATTTTGGTTTTTCACCTAAAAACACCTAAAATCACCCTTTTGAACGTTTTTGCCTGGTTTCTTTTGCACAACTTGGTACTAGAAGGCTATAGTAACTATAAAAACATGAACTTTAACATCACAAATGTCAAGATCAAAGAAATCCAAGAACAAGACTATAAACCTTCAAAAACTAAACTTTTGATCTAAACTAACCAAGAAAACGCACACACAATCTAGCTAATCATACCATGTGCTCTGATACCAATTGTAGGATATTGGAAATCATAACACAATTCGGATGACAAGTGGATTAGCCAAGTCTAGAGAGAGAAAGTGAGAGAGAACTTTCTAGTGAGAGAAAATGAAGTTGTATTATGTAAATGACTAACCCACCTCTTCCATGGCATGGAAGAGGCATATTATAGAATACAAGAAACACGCCCTTAAGGCCTTGGTAGTGGGCTTACATGTTGGGTTTAATACCCGACCCATTACTGAATGTTATACATTAACTACTTAACTACGAGCAACAATAAATGGTAAAATACATTGGGTGACCGAGTCTTTTTCTAACATCTAACATAGGCTAGTTAGGTATAAAATAGATCTCGGATTAAAGTCACCTGGATTTTCTAAACTAGTCAATGTTTTCTTTTTGAGATGTCACAAGGTAATTGTCTATTATTAAAAATAAATAAGGTATTTTGATCAAGTTTACTATTTTACTATTATTTGAAATTATTATTATAAACTTTAAATAAGACTTTAATTAATTAGCCAAAAGTAAAACTGTCATTCTACCAAAAAGTAAGAAAAAAAACAGTAATAAATGTATTTTTCTTAAACTGTGTGTTTTTTGTCGAGTGATAATAATTTTGAGACGGAAGGAGTATAAAACAAAAATATTAAAATTCCTTAAAACCTTTCCCCAAGATATTAGCATGTTTTTATTATATTAAATTTAATTTTTATTAAGGGGAATTTCAAATATATCCAATAAAACTTCAAAAATTACATATTTTTCTAAAACATAAGTTTTTTTTAATGAATAAAGTATACTGATAATAAAAACATTATTGGAAAATATGAACTTTATGATGTTTTCTTTAGAAATATATGTAAATGCCCTCTTATTAAAATGAACATAGTAAACAATCACAATCAATTATAAATTCATTGACATTGTGTCTAAAGTAAAAAAAACATCGGTTTAAAGGCATACTTAGTTACGTATTATCTGTTATAGCTTTTAAAATATGTTAAAACTTGAAAACCACTTCTTTAAATTAACACCCCTTTCGTTAAATGACTAACCGTCATATTTCATGTGTAATGTCTTTATAAATGTAATGCCAAAATAATTATAAGTGTATTAAAAAAAGGTGAGTAAGTTGTAATGATAACAAGTGTGTCGATATTTTGATAACATTTTTCTTACCAAAAAGTTGATGCATGATTATAATAGGGATAGAGGCCCTCCTAGGTGTGCTTTCAAAAGTGATATTCGAAAAACTTATGACACGGTTGATTGAGGTTTTCTTCGTGACATTCTTATTGACTTTGGTTTTCATACATCCTTGGTAGATTTAATACTGAAGTGTGTGTCCAACACTTCTTTTTCCTTATTTATTAATGAAGATCTCCATGGAGGTTCTAACATATCTTTTTTATCCATCATAATCGATGTGAGAAACAAGATATTATTAATGTGTGTTTCACAGATGATCTTTTCTTATTTGTATATGGAAATGTAAATTCTACCATGGTGTTTGTGATAATCCACATTTTTTAGGTCATTTTACATCAATAAACACAAAACTATTTACTTTGAACCTTTACGTGTTTACTTTTACTTATAACCGTTAAGTTAAATCGCGTAAACGGAAAACCAACTCTAAATGTAAACCGATAATAAACAAATATAAGTTTACGTCAAATATGTGTTATATGACTTTTACGAACATAATTTATAAGTTTACATATTTTATTTTGTGAGTTTTACGTAAAACCCTTACGTCTGCATTATAAGTCCTTATGCATGCATGTAAACCCACACCGCCTTATTTAATCATACATATACATACATATTTAAAAAGTTTACACAAAAATACATTCTCTTTTGCCTTTGTCTTCCCTTTTGCATCCAACCATACTACCAAAAGTAGAAGGGATTCATTTCTATTTTGCCTTAATTCACTACATCACCATTTTTGTGTTTGATACATCCTTTTATGTAGCCATATGATCTTGCTAGTAAAACAATGCATCTTGAGCCTTCCTTGTGAGTCATTTACATGGCAACAACACATGAACCAACACACTCCATACCAAAATTGGTTAGTCAAAAGTAGATGCTCTAAAATAAACAAGACACTTTCCCTTTTTGTGCTTATATCTAGACTTAACCTAACTAGTTTGTTTTTACCATTTCAAAAGAAAAAGAAACACAAACTCTCACTTACCTACACATATACACAACAAAAAAGTAAGCTTAACGCAAGAGTTTCAAATTTTACTTAGTATTCATGCAAGATCAGATATAAGAACTAGTGTTTTATCACAACAAAAGAAAACACATCTTCTCTCTCTCTTTCTCTCATCTTACTGCAACAACAAGAGCACCAAAGCAACGGTTAGAACTTGATTAAGTTTTAGTTAAGTGTCCTAAAAAAGGTGTTTAAAAAGGGTTTGTGAAGTATCAAGTTTGGGGTATTTCTTTAGGGTTTTCGAGAGATTTTGGGTCATTTTCGGGGCTTATTCTTGCACATCTCCTTCCAAGTCTTGTAAGCATGTCTTTATATGTTTACATTAAGCATTCATGTCAATATTGCATCACCTATACATGTTGCATTTCAATAACCTAATGTTTTTTAATAAAAGTGCACACTATGATGTAATGTGCACATTTTGTGTTCACTTTCATAATGGTGTTTCTATCGTGATTTTATCATCTTGACACGATGCTTAGACCTTCAGAGACAAAAACTAGAAGCTTCGGTTATGTTTTTGATGATTTTTCGAATTATATGTAAACTATCTGATATAATATACATTTTATCATTTTCACTAATAAAAAGGTAACTTGTGTAAGATTTAGCTTCAACTCACTAAACTAGGATGTTAGAAGTAAGTTATTCCCTGAAATCTAGAGCTTGCGAAAGTGATCTCATATTGTAATTTTCGGAATCGGTAAGATTTACATAATTTGAAAGAAAATGAAGAAAGGGGGCTTTGAGGCTATGAACGACCTATCTAGGTAGTGTTTATGGGTCGGGACTGTAGTGTAATGCATAGACCATCCAACAACTTAAAAAAAACAAGTTGAATCATTGAAAACGGACATCGTATGAGAAAGTTACGACCCTTTGTTGTTTGACGAAAATTTTATAAAGAAAAGACCCATAATCTTTTTTATGAAGTTCGACTTTGACGGCGTGCTACATCGAGCCTAATTTTGAGACCCTTATGTGTTAGAGTTAGGAGTTTGTAAGTACAAACTAAGTTGTTGTGTTTGTGGGTAGATATCTTTCAATTGCCCTAGAATCCCAGAAAGGTGTTGAGACGATAAGTTATGAGCCTGTCAAAACTCTGACTCAAGTCGTGGCTAAAATATGCCTAAAGTAAAACTTGAACTAAATCCAAGTCTGGAAAATAGCCTAATCTTTGAGAGTAGCCACGATGCACTGTTTTAGAGGCTGTTAAGGTTTGAGTTGGGGGAAATCATAAACTAACTTTTTAAAGTACTCACCCTCTAGTTTACAAAAAATCCGGACTCGCATTTTAAGTTCTGTAACGAGGGAGTTATGGGCTGATAAAGTAGGTAACTTGTAACATTTGGGAAGTTTTGAAAACGTGAAAATACAATAATTACTTTTCCAAAATACATGTTATTAACTGTAAAACTTAAACGCAACCAGTGTAACGGGTGATGAAGTGATTCATAACATGCATACGCAACATTGCACTCTAAGTATTCATATCCTATAAACATCTTAACCTATTTAGGTTGCGGTTCGAGTTTTCCGTGCATTGTTACCTGTGTTTCCTTTATGTTTCCCGATATTACTATTTGCTTGAGGTGAGTTATAGTAATTGCTTTAAAAACGATATATTACTGTTTTACAAATCTCAGGGTGAGATACATTGCTTATTTTTTAATTATGGACGCAAGTACTTTACTTTCTTATAAATGATTACGAATTAGTCTAACTAGCGATAATCCACTATGCCCTAATTATCATGAACCGTTAATTACTTTGTGAAAGCGGTGTGCATAAAAATAGATCAATTTGGGATTGACATCCCCGTTCGGGTAAGTTAAGCGTATACTAGTTTCGGAGGACCGAGTTAACGGACGTATACCATATTAGAAATTAGGGTGTTATGGATTAAACACCTACTAGGGTACTTTGATTGCATTAAATTGCAACACATACGATGTTTAAGGTTGGCACTCCGGTTCATGAGCTTCGTGCAGTCATAATTACATTTGAGAATATTGTATGTGTACAATATTCATGCCTACTAAACCTTGTGATCCAACTTACTTACATGCTTAAACCTATGAACTCACAACTTTAATTTGACAGTTTCAGTATGTATATCTTCAGGTGCTTAACCTTCTATGGCGCATTTTTGCAAGTGCATAGAGCTACATATCATTCAAGATACTATTATTCATGGATTTTATTTGCAACTACTTTTTCCTCTTTGTATTAAACATGTATTTCCTTATGATGCAAACTTATGGGACAAATTGTTAAAAACTTATTTACTTTTATCAAATCAATGAGGTATCTTTTTAATGACTCATTTAGAGGTCGTTCTCTTTCATCTTGTACTTATGTATTATGAAGTAAGCCCCCGGTTACCTATTCTTCTGCTGCCACAATAAATATTTGGGATGTTACAGTGTTAGTGAGGCGTTAAAAGACGATTAAAAAAAATGGTGTCAAGGTGTTCCTAGCAATCTAAAAAAGCACAACGTACTTTTGTAATTTGTATAACCATGTCAAATTGTCTATTCTAAATCTGATGCCATTTGAAGAAGGCACCCTTTCGATGAAGTACCACGAGGTCCCCCTCATATCTTCTAGACTTTTATATAAGGATTGGAAAGTCCTTATGAATTAAGTCTAGGGACAGGAAAACGAAGTTCTCTCTTTGGCGAGGAAGATTTCAATTAGTAAGGTATGTCTATCACCATGCACATATATTGGGCGTATGTTTTTATCCTTTCGATGAGTATTATTCAGGACTAAAAGCGGTTTATAAGGGGTTTTATATGGCGTCAAGGTGAAATGAAGCATGGTAAGGAAAAAAAGTGGCGTGTGAATATGTTGTATACCAATTGGATGATGGCGGCCTTAGGTGTTAGAAATCAAACATTTTTATAATATATGCTATACAAGAAAACTCATATATTAAAGTGATTATAGCGAATAGAGGAGTCTTATGTTAGTTCGTTGATCCACTCTTAGTGGTAGAAGTTTTTGGGATTCCTCTAAAAGCGGACATATGTTAGGGATGGTGAAAATCTCATACAAATTAGGAACCCGATAAGGACTCTACTAATGGTACCAAATTAGATATGGTGAGGGGTTTTTTTAGTTTGACAAATGGCACAGTCAAGGGCACTTATGCCAATTTAAAATGGCTCATCAAATTCATAGTGCATGTCTTCATATTACGAACAAGGTAAGTTGTTGATTTAATTGAGAATTGTTATGTGGAGATGGCTTCTGAATTGACTTAATCAGGTTCAAACTCCTTCTCTTACCCCTAATCTCATTGACAAGTTATATTGATGCGATCTAAATTACAATATGAAAGGGATAGGGAGGTGCCTTGGGGTCGTATTGCATGGTTCTCTCAATTTATCCCACAACAGTGCATGCTTTTCTTTTTGGCTTTGATGAAGAGGAATGTTAAAACTCAAGATCATAGGCCAATGATAATTCCGTAATCCTAGCTCACTTAACCAGTTATGGTATCCTCTATGTTGAAACCCAACAAGATTCACAATCTCGAAAACTTTTTTGTGAATGCACATAGCTCGCTAGAACATGTTATTAGTTCTATTGTAAAGCGCCTATATGCAAGTATGTAAACACTCCCAACCACCATGATTAGATATTATTATTGCTTAGATTAAGCTAATTTCTCATAGAAGGTCGGCTAGAAGTATTATACGCGTTTACTAGTGGTAGCTTCTTCATACATTATATGGCAAGTACGTAACAATCGTCTTTTCAAGCAGTAGGTTCTAAAAGAGGAGCAAATTCGAGGTGTCATTATTACAACGGTGAGACTCAAGCTTTTAAGATACTTCATTTCAAGAACTCCCCTCAAAGTTTTTAAAATACTGAAGCCTGAAAGATGTATCATGCTTTTGTAAATCCTAAAGCTAGTATGGAAAGACCCAGAGTATTTTTTTAAATGTTGTCTAGGTATTTGTTATTGTTTCATATTGTCGTTGCCTTGTATGGGTTGGTCTTGGTTGTTTAGTTTCTGGACTAGTAAAGTGGTATTACACAATTTTGGCATGTCAAAACCAAGTAGTGTCCTTAATGGCCATAGCCATGTCTAGTGTGTTTATAGATGAATTTGTGTACTCAAATTAACATTCTTCATGTATTAAAACGTTTTTCAATTTTTAAATATTTCCCGATAACCTTTTTTCTAAATTAAAATTATACTATGATGTCACCAAAACATTTATTTTTTGAAAATATGAACAAAAAATACCATGATTTTTACATGTCTATAAAATTCAATCTATAAGACTAGATACAATGGTCACCTACCCATCACCTTCCACCTTAACGTCACATCACCACTCCCCTCACCTTTCACCCATAATGGTCACCACTCTTCTCACCTTTCAACCATTTTTTAACATATTTAGTTATAAAATTAAATTAAACTTTTATTCATAAATTATACTAAATAACATTTGTCCAAGTTGAAGGGTGAGCCGACATTGTAGCGAAGCCGCCAACCTGAGAGATCGGCTTGGGTGCACTCTGGAGCCGCGGTTCGAATTGAGCCTAGCCGACGGCTTAGGGGGATTCAAATACTGTATTAGTGGATTTTCCGCTTACATGGCACTTGGTTTTTTCTAGGTTTTAGTTTCATGTCAGACACCTATCTTCCATTATCTATTAATTCTAGAACTATTGGTGTTGGTTTGTAATAAGAGTCACCTTTTAATTCTTTGTATGAGCGTAATTACTTCTCTAAATATCACATTCCTTGGCTACAAGGAAGCATTTCAAATCCGGATTAGTTGGATACCATGCTAATGATGAGAGTTAGAGTTATGGATGTTTCATCATAGAAGCGGACTTAAAGGCATGGCTTATGAGCATGATGTCTCTTCATCATCCCAGGAAATCCAGGGGAGTACTTTCGTTCTAATTCTACTCTCTTATTTAAATTTTCATTTCCTTCCCTGATGTACAATAGGGATCCTTGTACAAACCAAGAGGGGATAGAGGAGTAAAATTAACCCACTCACCCTATATTTGCCTTTGATTTTCTAGTTTTCTTTGAAAAATTGTTCCATTTTTAAAATTTTTGACATGTTTTTCTTACTAAACTAGAATAAATCTTTGCCGAGCGCACTATTACCCTTTAATTCAATTGGTGAGGTTAAGCCTAATGATTCCATTTTCATCTATTATACAAAAATCCACCAAAAATATAGTGTACAATGTAGTATGTAACCTTCAGAACTTAGCATCGTACATCATTTCGAGACCTAATTGATTAGCAGGAATAAACTGTTCAAGAAGGCAACATTTAGAGAATTTACCCAAAATAACCTTTATGTGTGTGTTTATCGACTTGTTACACTACCTTGTCGACCTCCTGTGTAAAACCCCTTCTTGCACTCACTTTTAGTGCAAGATACCCCTAGATCACCTTGTTGAGCCAATCCTTGTTTCATTTCACATCAAATTGCTTTAGAGTCCGAGTCGTGAAAACGTGATTTAGATGATCGTTCTTATAAGTCAAGCCAGACCCTAAAAGACAAATATTGAAATCGTCATTCAAAATTTCGAAAATTCTCGGATGTTACAACACTACCCGTTAAAGTGTTGTTTTTGGTTAAGTCGGCAAAATATAAATTTTAAACTTGAAATCATAAAATTAACACCACACAACGACACATCAGCTGAAGGGGCAATAATAAAATATATAAACCCCTATAGCATATTCGTGTTGGTTACGTGTTATAAACCTAACAAAGTGTTCAAAAATGTAAAGATGGTGCAACTATAAGCCATATGTGTGTTAAAAATGTAAAGATGGTGCAACTATAAGCCATATGTATGATTGTGAAGAATGGAGCTAGTAGCCTATTATTGAAGATCAGATTTTTAGACTTGGATACTTGGGCTTATGGATGAACGGTAGCTGGTTATGACAACCTTAGATTATTTAGACTATTTGTTTTGTGTATTTTACTTAACACCAATTAATGTGTATCCCATGTCTTATCCTACCCTATATCATTCTCCAATCTAACATTTGGTTTTGCTTGAATGCGGAGTGAGCAATCATACATATCTCATCCGTCGTTACGGATGTGTATGTGTGGTTTCGTCGCCCTTGTTGGTGTAACGCTTTTGGTAAAGATTGCATTTAAAGAATGATTCACCCTGGTAAACCTATGTGTCACCCTTATTGCCTTTAAGAGCTGTTTAGACCCTAATTCTAGCTGGTGGAGATTTGTGTACTTTCTAAGCCTATGATAGAATACATGCTATGATAGTGCAGTTGAGTGATCACATCAAAAAATGAAACACTTAGACTAAAATAAGAGTTGAGTGATTTTAATCCCCTTTTCGTGAGGTGTTCGACTTTGATGTTTCTCGAATAAGTAAATTATGAATTCATTTTTCTGAGTTAAATTAGGGAAATCTTTTCATAAATTAATCTAACAGTTCTACTTGAAGGCAAGTAGAAGTCAAGTGGGGAGGATATTTGATAACATAAAATAGTTAATACTTTTTAGTATCAAATTCCCTATGAAAATGCTTGTAATTATGTTATAAATGTCTGAAAACAACACTTAATCACTTATATTTAGTTTTCAGGAAAAATACAAGCATTGGAGCAAGAAACGCGGGTTTTGGACGTAGAAAACAAGCGGGCAAAGCTTTTCAAGGGAAATTACGGCGTAACCTCCCCGAAGGAGTTACGCCGTAACCATATTCAAGCATGATCAGTTATTAACCACAGTTACGGCGTGAAAGCTTCGTCATGATTACACCGTAACCAGCCGCGTTGAAGATGGATTACATATCCTAGTCATAGTTACAGTGTAACACGAGCTATACGATTACGCCGTAATATATTTTAAGCCTATATTATGAAGTCCGCGTTAGCAATGTTATGGCGTAAAAGATAACTTATGGTTATGTCGTAACCACCACGAAGTCTATATAAATCACGAAGTCTGGCTCATTTGAGATATCTCTCCCTTCCCAAACATTAGCAACAAGAAGGAAGGGCGAAGAAACCATGTTAACGTGTGACAAGATTAAATGTAGGATTTTGGTGTTTTGAACGTGTTTTCCATACTTGTTCTTGGAATATCCTAGGTCTAAACATGGTGTAATCATCCTTAATACTATCTTCGTTTTACTTCCCTTTGGTTTCCTTCTTCTCCTAGTTATTACTTTAGTTATTTGAACATTGCTTTTACTGCAGAATCTTGGTCTAGGTTTTGAATTAAGGTTGTGAAGGGACTTGAGTGCATAGATACCGTCTTCACTTAAGTGTTTTTCTATTCTCCAATTGAAATACACATATTCGTTGGTGGTTTTGCCTACACCCATTAGGCGTTCCCTTAATCTTAAAATCAAAACTAAGTCTTTTGTACTAATAGCAACAAGCTTGACCTCAGTATACTTTTGACCCTTGCTTCCGCAGGAAGTAAGCTTTTATCATAGGATCTAGCTATGGTATTAGACGTTACACATATTCGAGTCTTGATTATTCTTTAGTTAAGCCACCAGAGGAATCAACCACTGTGAACTAGGAATAGGTTAATTCCCCTCATGGGTTCATTCCACCTAAGGATCATAGATTAAACAAGGATGTTTATCTAAGTTTAATGACACCTCAGATAAGTTATTGTAATACATTGCACTAAAGGAAAAGCTAGGAGCTAATTGGATTAATTCAAAAATAGTATACCTTCTATCTAGCATTTTAATCTGGTTATTATTTTCTTACATCATTGATTAATCTCTTGTTCTCTCAATTATCTTACTTCATTAATAAACTATTCTTGGGAACGATCTCGGATTTACCAAAACTACACTACTCACAACCGGGTCCTCTGCCCGTTAGTGCGTTTGTATTATTAAGGTGAAACGAGTTTTATAGATTTAAAACTTTGCAAAATTATTTTAAACAAATTTTACGCATCATCATTGTTCGCCCTGAAAACACAAAAAACGCTTGTCAAATCCATACGTCTTGTAAGGCAACCGCTTCTTATAAAATGAATGGATCTGGCTCGTTATCACACATACAATGTTGAGCACGATATGCATTTGGGCATTGAGCCAACGACTACCCGTACAATCAATTATTCCTAACATCTCAGGAAACACATGTTTTTTCTCGTGATAAGCATAAAGTTTTTCGACATCGGTATATAGGTCTTCGCAAAAACTCCTATCCATATAAGTCCATAATATCCTTACAGAAAGCTTAGAGTGCATCACCGGAAATTTTCTCACCTATTTGCATATATTTGTCTAGACCATTGGGATTGGCGTCGTATGCCAATTGACGAATTATAGAGGTACACTTTATCAGTAAGGAAATGCTAACTCTTCCCGAACAATCACTACTTTGTTGAAAATATGGCGAATTATCAGTTATTTCACGAACAATGCATGTGAATAGTGATCGGCTTATTCGAAACCGCTTACAGGATAATTTTTCATCATACATTGAGTTTTGAAAGAAGTAAGTGATCATTAGACAATCATGAGTACCGTAACGATATCTAGGTATCGTGTTTCGTGGTGTCAGGGTTTTGGGGATTCTAGCATTGAAAGCTTGATAATTCATATAGTATGCGTCGCCTTTTTTAAAAAGTTTAGCTCGATATTACTGACTTCTTCTTCAAATGAGGATGTAAAAAATGTTCGGATTCCAGTGTTTTAGATGAGAAGTGTAGATTGTATAAGAATGAATATGTTTGAAAGTGTTGATGAAAATGAACGAGTATTGATGTATTATAAGGATAAATTAATTAAAAAAATTCAAAAGATACCTTTTTTTAAAAATGTGCCAAGCGGCTACATTTTTTACTGTTGGGCTTGCTTTTTTTCCACCTAAGACTTGGTCTTGACATCGACCGAGTCTTGTAAATTTGATATGTTAGACTCGTCGTTGGGACCCTCCTTAGCTAGGAGGACGCATCCTTGAGACCCCACTCGGTCTTGAGGGCCTTATTACGTCCAGTATAAGCTTATATGTGGGTTGATAAGATTATTTGATTTCGGCTTATATTTTATATGCTTTAATTTTTTGACTTATTTTTAGATTTATAGTTTTATATAAGTTTGTTATAAGTTTATATGAACTCAAAATCTCAAAATAAGCTAAAACGTTAGAACTTATGATTATTTTTGAGATGATGTTTTCTAGGTTTATTGTTATATGAAAACAGAGATAGTAGTGTGGATAATTTGCGCATAACCCGCACTACACCTAGCACTCTTAAAAAAGCTGCAACAACTTGGATGTATTTTGGAAGTTATACAATACCTATTTCTTTCCAACTAACAATTAAGAAAGATGAAACTAAAGTAATCACCAGTATATTTGAGTTAAAAAGATTCGTCCTAAGTGATATTTACTAACTTTGCATCAAGTTTATTTAGAAGGGCCTCAATTGTTTATTTTTTGTTAACCATAATTTTCGACCTTTTGATCGACTAATTCACGGGATTTGAATTTACCGTCACACAGACTCAAACCAGGTAAAGTTCTTTTTTTTTAAAAGTTGACGTGAACATTTCTAAATTGTTTACACCTAACATGAATTAAACTTAAGACCTCAATTGTTTATTTTGTTTTACCTCTACTTTACATAGTTTTGTGACTGTCACTATTGGTAAGTTCCATATGTGGGTTGTTTTAAGATCAAGTGTTTTAGATGTACTTTGTTTTTAGTCCTTCTGTCCATCTAAATTTTACAATATTTAAGGAAAAAAGTCAACTTTAAACTTTGTTTTTAGTCATTTGGCTTCATTAATATTTTTATAAACAAAAAGACATAAAATATTAATATACGAAATGCGTGGTAGTGATCTTTGAAGAAAGATATTATTATAAAATGAAAAGAAAAAAGATGATTGAATGAAAAAGCCAAAAAAAAGGCGTGTGGTGGTGTAAGTCTCATATGGTAGAATACAATAAGTATTTAAATACACGTTTGATACTGTTCGGATAACTCGTGTTCAATTTTATAAGAGCACTAGGATGGCTCAAGCCGTGGGCAAAAAATGACAACTTTTCTCGTAACACCAAAAACTCGCATAACACCAAAAAGAGGCTTTTTGGTTAACACCAGAGATTTTTTGGTGTTATAGAAGGGCCCTACTTTTTTTTCATTTTTATAAAAGCCCATATAAATATAAATTTTAAATTTCATTAATTAAAAAAACACATTACATAAACTTAAAAAAAATACATAAAACTTAAAAACAAAATACATTAACCCGCTCCCCCCAACGTTGCAAAAAAAGGGAGTTTGTATATGTATTTATAGTGAAATAATGGCTCAAAAGTTGCAAAAAACACCCCTAAAACGGCTATTCTTCGAATTAACCCGCTCCCCCAACGGCTAGTTTTTTTTTAAAAAAAAATTAAAAAAATAATAATATGAAAACGCGACTTGAAAACGCGAGAAGTGGTACAGCTTCTCGCGTTTTCAAGTCGCGTTTTCACCCACCATCTCGGCTGGTGGTGGCGGCGCGAGAGGTGAAAACGCCACCCACGGTGTGGTTCTCGCGCCGTGGGCTGGCGTTTTCGCCCATGGCTCAAGCCATGGCGCACCGTACCTTGTGCTCCAAAAGAGATATGGTGGCCTGGTAGGACACGAACAAGCAAGGCGGACCAAAGACGTCTCGAGGGTGCACGAAAACCTCATGAATTTTTCTCGCGTAGTATAAAATTATGTCAAATATACTTTTTTTTAAATGAACCTGATCATTAGTTTTTTTATTACGATTTGCGATACTTTTCATCAAATGAACCTGATAACTTATAGTCTTAGGTCCGTCGCTGTGAAAAAGGTGCATGTGAGTTTGGCGGAGCAAAGTTATCGGAATTGCCGCGAGTCAAATGGATTTTCTATGTAATACGAAATTATGTCAAAAATAACAATTATTTTCTAAATGACTCGTACGTGTTTATCATGTATTATGAGTTAACTTCATTAACTATTTTCTTGCAAGAAAATGTCAATTATGCATACGAAGGATCAACATCCTTTTAAGTTGAAGGTAACTTGATAAGTTATGTTGATCAATCACAATTAAGATAAATATAAGTGGGCCTCTTGAATTTCAGTAAAAAAACTTTATACATTTATTTAAATTGTGATTGGTCAACATGACTTATCAAATTATCATTTAACTTGAGAGGATCTTGATCCGAATATGAATCATAACACCATAAGACGTAAGATCATAAGACCCTCTCAGACGTTTTGAAAGTGGACGACTGGTAGTTCCCTTAAACCATTTGGTACCATGAGCCATAGGGTGCGTTATAGCTCTATGGGGCACCGCCTTATGGCTTGACACTACACCCCCAATCGCGCTATAAACTTTACGCCAAAAATTACCAGCCAAGTCATCTGACTATTTTTTCTTTTCATAAGTGTATTTTTGAGTGGGTCCTATGGTCTGTAAGCATCCGCTATAAACTTTAGCAACAAGATAACTTGTTTTTTTAGTGATGGAGCGAGAGTGCTTTTTGGTAAAGTTATAAGTTCTGATTTATAGGAGAAAAAGTTGAAGTGACAACACTTTTACTATAACACCGTCGGATAACTCACTCGGTACTTGGTGCTCTTATAATGATTAGTTATTGTTAGTGGGT
This sequence comes from Tanacetum coccineum, assembly GCA_026074375.1. Classification (NCBI taxonomy): domain Eukaryota; kingdom Viridiplantae; phylum Streptophyta; class Magnoliopsida; order Asterales; family Asteraceae; genus Tanacetum; species Tanacetum coccineum. The sequence continues at coordinate 35,569 of BQNB010035106.1, read as the reverse complement.
CCGAGTCATTTGCTATAACTTCTTTCAACCGGAAGAAGTTAAGTCTAAAGATTATTGGAAGCACAATTACTCCATATGAAATGAGTTCATATCATGCATATAAGAGTAAGGAGTATGGTGGCACAATATATCTCTTCATTTAGGCTCGACAGGCTGCCACGTCAGTATCTCGCTCTCACTCAAAAATACCCCTTCACTCATAAGTCATAACACACCCCTATCTCCTCATTTTGACCCCACCACTCACACAGACATATACATTTATAAATAAGAAAAAAGATAATTTTTTGTCTTTTTTAACTCACCACCATGGCGAGATGTCAAAAAATTAGAGATGGCTAGACATGTTGGTGTGGTGGCTAGCAAGTGAAGAGGAGAGAGAGAGTGTCACATAAGCAATGGCGAGATACCCATGTCACCACACTCCTCCCTCTAATAATAATTGTGGGATTATATTTGGTTTTTCTTCATTTGAACTTCAGAATAAAGCTGTTTATGAATAAGAAGGAGGTCATTCGATGCTACTAACAATTGAGCAAATACACACACGTTTCATGTTTGAATCCCGGCCACGATTACATACTATAAAACCAATAACTGACCCTCCTTGCAACTTCAAAACATCAGAGTATGATACTTCATGTATTACATTGTCACAGGATTATGAAGTGCCGAACTATAATCCCACCGTGAGGTATACCATTTCCCCTTTTTTGGTCTAATATTCACCTTAAACTCGTAATTAATGAGTACCTTAAGGTACAAAAACCGACATTGATAATTGATAACACAAGCAAAAACACCTTAATTTGTATTGCTCATGGCGTCTGTTTTGTTCCCATTGGATTCTTCCCTCAGTGATTTGTTTCGTTTGCACCAGCAAAGATATTGGGGGATGGGCCCGTCATCTCCCATGACCCACGGATGCAAAGACACCGCTTCAAGAGTCATCCGTTGCATAGGATCTAATCAAATTGAGTACAGCAAATACGATGAAAGTTAGCAAAAGGAACATTATATCGGTAACACGTTAGCATATGAGTTGCAATTTGACCATGATTACTGAATTACTCTTGGGTCCGGATCAAGTTTGACTGAGCGTCAAACTAGTAACTCTTAATAGAGTGCGCGCAATATCATGAGGTGGTCTTATCGTACTAGGATGCTTTGTTCTTTCCTAGAGAAAGGCATGCAGTTTCACTAAAAGTCAAACCCATTTACGATCCATGATCAAATAGAACACATGAAAATATATAATCTCGTAAATGTGAGATTAGCACGATGATAACTTGGGAGATGTTTTTTTTGGGTTTAAATGGACTATAACTATAAAGATGTTTGCTTCTTTTGTTCCAGAAGGTTATGCAGCTCGACTACAGGTGAAACAAGTCGTTAAAAATAACTTATTGACCAATAGTCAAATATCTTTATTTACCCTTCAATGAAGACAAAAAACAAGTGAATCTTGTAGGATCCAAATCAAGGCCTTCGATCATTTGTATTGAAATATCGAGCAAATAGCATTCTAACATAAAAGTTCTCAAGAAAAAGGAATATCCAAACTTTTATGAGACTCAAAAACTAACCTTTGCAGAGAAGCCCCTCTATAAGGTTCTCTAGCAAGGGGTTCATATCCTCCGGGAGTAACAAGGTATTATTAACAATCTGGGAAATAATCACCAAAAAATTATTAAATAAAAACACTAAAAATGACGGGAGTTTTCGATAATACTGAAACCAAAGACTAATGTTAAAATGAACATCAACGTGAAAACTTTGACACCTTATCATATGTATCTTGCAGTGTGTCCCCTAGAAAGGGATACTGTCCAAATATCATACAGTATAAGGTAACTCCAACGGCCCAGATATCCGCAGTTTTGCCATGATAATTTTGACCTATTAATCAGAAAAGATAAAGGATAGACTAGTTGAGGATGTATACCATACTTATAAATGAAGTCACTAAAGAACCTCCGTACCTAAACAACACTCGGGAGCGGTAAAGACAGGAGTCCCAGGGGAGCGACGAAGTTCGTCATTATCATCCTACAAATACAAGCAAGGTTAATTTATCATAACAAATGATTCAACGAGCAGGTCAGAAGGTCATGTATAAAAACTATCTATGCAATCATTTTTATTACCTTTAAGGTACATTTGATTATTAATTGTAAACTGTAATCTCATTCACTAATTAATATATATACACATTCACGGTTTAAAACGACGCCGTTTTTGACCGGCCCAATCCTTAGCCCAAAATCAATGAAAGTAAAAAAAAACCTTAGCCCAAAACCACGAAGCCCAAAGTCAATGAAACTAAAAAAAATTGCAAAACCGCCCCTAAACTTTTAACTATTTACGACTTTTTTATATAATAAACTTTAATTGTCAAATATATAACACATATTTACCGATTCATTCAGATCAAAAAATACCCACCAGCCGGTCTTCCAATTGCGAACAAAACGAGCTTAATATTGCAACGCTTCCGACATACGCACGATTTTATAAAAAAATGTTGAAGTTTAATATAAATAGGAAAACCCATATAGCCAAAAAAAAACCTTTAAACATTAGGTCAACACATAAACCCATATAAAAAAACAACAAATTATTAAA
>BQNB010035106.1:0-30287 GCA_026074375.1 Tanacetum coccineum | reverse complement strand
TTAGTTAAATTATAATCTATCTAGGGATTAAAGCAATGGTGATCTTGATAAACCCTAGCCTATCGGGACTTTACCCACTTACTGTTTGATGGTATTTTATATACTGGTAGTTCACTATTCAAATCTTTATCAATTAATCAAGAACATACTTGTTGAAACATTACGGGTCACCTGCCGGTCCAACTAAGCTCTTAATTTAAAGACAAAGACAGAACATTATTTGTGATCCTATTGGTCCAGTGATATAAAACACGATATAAAGAGCTATCCCAATATCTAGCTCACTTGTTAGGCGTAACTAGACCCAGTTGAATGATAGGTCGTATATTCAAACACGTAGACAAGTGTCACGTGATAAAGATAATTAAACTTTTAATGATAAATTAAGAAAATCAATTTTAAAACAAACCAAACATTAAATCTTTATTAAGATTTCTAATACCCAAGGGTATTAGCCTATAACCATTGTAATTATACAAGCGTGATCAAATAACCAAGGTAAACTAAACGTTTTACCGAACGATACCAAAAATTAAATGATTACAAGAGTATTGGAATTACACGGTGTCTTCTATGGAATCGTGATCGATGCTTGACCTTTGGTTGCTCTTTTTTTCTTTAGAAAATCATCTTTTATGTGTATGGTATGAAGAATATGATTTTGCACACTGAAAACTCGTTTTTGAGTCTTCTATTTATAGTCTTTGAAAAAGGCTAGATACGCCGTATTGGGCTAGGCCAATATGGCGTATTGGGGTATTTCTCTTGGAGTGCGCACAATGTTTATAGTCAATAAAATATTCATTCCTAAAATAATAATATCTATGTATCTTTGAATGTCTATCTAGGTAGATACGGGGTATGGCAGAAGTTGGATACGCCGTATTGGTAATTGGTTGTACGCGTTTTCTTGTGAAGAGTTGGCGCTGATACGCCGTATCTCTTTTAGTGGATATGGCGTATTGGTCAGAAATAGGATATCTTTAAATGTCTTCACTTTAGCTCCAAAATATGCGCTTTTTAGCATGTCTTTACAGAGCACTCCTCAATTACTGCAAATAACACTTTTAAGCAATTAAGTACACATTCTTGCAATAATTATATAAAAGTGGTTAGTTTATTCGGGATAAATGATGGTATAAATGTGACATTATTTGATGTCATCAAATATCCCCCCACTTCCATCCTACCTGTCCTCAAGTAGACTCTAGATTATATTGAAAATGTATCCTAACCGAAGTTAAGGATTTTTCTGTTTAAACACTTCTTTTGATTTAATCACATGTACAAGACCAAGCACCTTACAAAATATGGAAATGAAAACACTCAGATCATTCAACTAATCTTGGGTGTAACATTTAAGTGGTGCGCTAATTTGCTCGGTCGTGATTAGCTTCGTATCATATGCTTGGCAAGGATACACATCTCCACCACTAGAGCTAAGGAGAAACAAGTCAAAAGGTAAATTGGGTTTTTATATAAGGCTAAGGTTTGATCATTCTAACAATCTTTCACCGATAGTACCACACCAACAAGGCAGCTGAAGTACACATACATGGCTGTAACGACAGAATAGACATGTGTGTTCGATCACATCCTCATTCGAGTTTAACCAAGGGTTAGGATGAAGAACGATATAGGGTAGGGATCTTCTAGTTTTCACCAAAAGTAATAAACAATCAAGGAGGATAAATCACGCATACATAGCCGTAATAACGGAATAGACATGCATGACACAATCCAACCTCGTTCGAGAAAAACCTAAGGTTAATTGCTAGGAATGGGATGTAAATTGTTGTTAAATAAAATTCACAAAACAAATAGATTAAGCTTGAACAAATAAGGTAGTTGCTAGTAACTTTTCCCGACTGTTCCATGATAAAGACTCGAATTATATACAAACGCCTCGATCATAGAAATGACAAAGACAACCTAAGTTGGCGTTCCCATAACGGTCAACTTCCCAAACATCCCAAAGTTACATACTTTTACAAAAGTGGTGATATCGGCCACTTTTTGCAAAACTATACATCGTCCATATATCAACGAATAATCGATCCTTCCAAGTATTTCATCAGTTTAAGTTTAGTGAACCGACTATATATATTCCTTCTCTTTTTTCTTGATTCATTTTCTATTTTTCCATTTTTTTATAACATAAACCTCGGTGCAATTTCGCCATCTTCACAATCATCTTCCGGATAATTTTTCCTTTAACACTTCATCTTCGGACATAATACATAATCGCGAAAGTAGCAAAACACACGAGCTACATATTTTCCTATCGCATTGTGTAATTTCTCGACCATATAACAGAGATAGAAAATTTCACTTTGACACAAGAAATACAAAACTTTACACGAAAGCAACTAGCAACTTTGATTAAGTAGGCTTAATCTACAAGGTAGGCTAAGGCGTAATTAAATAGACATATTGTGTGAAAAGGACATGAATGGCTCAACAGGTTTTTCTAGGGGATCTTACTCTTAAAGTGAGAGTAAGCAAAGGGTTACACGGGATTTAACTAACCAGTGTAGTTAGTTAATTTACAACATTTAGGCTATTTGGTATATTCCTATAAATTTACAAGTTAAAAATGTTTCTCCATCTAAATCTATAGTACTCATCGTTGTGGTCTCGAGTGATATACCAGGCCAAGTTCTAAAGTCTACTACATTACCGGCACACTCATATTTTTGTGAAATTTTTAGTAAATGTTTAGAAACAGAATAAGCTTAATTATCACAATTTGGTATTAAGGGTTATAGTGTGCGAGGTCATGTAACTAGTAATTTTTACAAAAGTTATGCTACTTTTTTTTAGCTTATAAATTTATTGATGTGCGGTTGTCGTAGGACTTCTACACGAGAAGTTTTACAACTCCCTAGGCAGTGCACCTAATCGTTGTAGTATAGTATAGGCAAGACTCGGGGTTGTTTATCGTTCACTCGAGGAATAGGTTGGGAAGGCTTGATCACGGTCTAACAGAATTCTAAAGGTTGAGGGAAGATTATTTTTGTATTTTTATGTTTTATGAAAAGCAAGTAAATCATATAATTAGAGAGAGTGGTTTGGTTTTAGCTATTTAAACTAAATAATAATCTAAACTAATGGTGATAACAATAGGATAAAAGATTGTGTCTATTTAATCATGTATTACTCCCTAGATTGCATCTCCTAGTGTTGTTGCCTTGTCACACTTGTGATGATCTATGTAATTATTTCCTAAATCATGAACGAATTACACGAACCCGTCGTCTACTTAGTATGCCGCTAGAGCAATGCACATGCAAGGTAGTATGAAGACTATTACACGACCCCTAGGGGTTTACTAAGTGCATGTAAAATACATTAAGAATGGATCAACCATATTAGGGGGCAAGGTAGTATGAAGACTGTTACCCGATGGTATCCTTTCTACACAATTACGTTTCCCTAGACATATCAACAGCGATTATTGACAAAAAGCTAGTTTTCTAAAGCCTAACGTTTACATCTATCACAAGAGGCAACACCACTAAGATTTACATTCTATGTTTCATACAATCATAAATAAACACAATAATAGGTTTTGCCGAGCATGATAAGAATAAAGCAAGAATAATAAATCAAACAACACATAGACATATTGAATGATTAAGTAAACCTTACTTGATTAAAACATGAATTGGAAGAGTTACAATAGGGTTCTTAGGCCCTAAAATCGTCTCCTACAGCTGCTAAACGAACTAGGGTTCGTACCATCTTTTTATTCTAAAGTTACACACTCAAAACCCCAAATTCGGGTTTGTATATATAAGAAAATCGACGCGACGGCGTCGCATTTTAGTCGTGACGCCGTCGTAAAATGAATCTTCTAGATCTGCGCTTGAGTCGGTGCAGGCTGACACCGTCTTGAAATATGTGACGCCGTCACTAGATGAGTTGTGACGGCGTCGTGTATGGATTGTGATGCCGTCTCTAGGCTCTGTGAGCATAAATCTTCAAGAGTCTTGGTGTTGGTTCGTAATCTCATCCATTTCTTCTCCAAATGAGCCTAAGTCACGTGTAATTCATCCAAATGTCCTCCAAATGCAAAATAACTGAAAAGGAATGATTAAATTCCTATTTTGGGCATAAACGCACGATTTTGGGGGTTAAACGACCCTGAAAAAGTGTATAAAATGACACCTCATCAAATACCCCTACACTTGGGATTTGCTTGTCCTCAAGAAAATGGGCTTTTCTATCTAGACAATAACAGTATGAGGGGTTATTTTACATACTCTTTAAACATAATCTATAACACAACCTCCTAGACCTCGTAATTAAAAGCACGGAAAATACATACTAGCACCTCACATAAGTGTTTGGGATTCTCTCTTTCACTCGGGTGTATAACGAATTACAACATATAGGGGAAATGGAAAATCACACTCATTACCTGTCATAGCTTATAAATTACCATAGGCTTGGTAAAGGATCAAACCTCCACCGCTAGGTGCAAGTATTATTCATTACTATCTAAGAGGTCTTTTAAAGGGTTGTGAGGTGTAGGTGTAAGATAACATATAATGGAAACGGAAATAGATGGGATACATTTGGGTGGCTTTGGGTGAATTTGGAGTGGAAGGGTTAGCTAATTATTTACACGAATACACTTTGGTTTGGTTGCTAAGCCAAGACTCGGACGAAGATATACAAACTCTACACAACTCTACATCAATCTTTTTTTTAATAACATAATACATCACTTGAGGTTTATAACACGTACCCTTACACTTGAGCTTTTACATGCTCGATATTTACAATCTAACTAATGACCCGATTTGAGGTGGATCAAAATAACATGGAGATCATAGAAAGTTTTAATTTTTAGTATTTTTGGTCAAATTAGAAAATGGGGCGTTTCAGTGTGCCTAAGATCCTTGTATTTCGGTACTAGCTATTAAAATAAGGTTGATTGCATATCAGTTAGTACGAGGACCCATCTGAAACCTAAACGTGCATGATTGAATATAGGATTGATACATTCCTTGTAAGTTATATGACTCATACTCATTGAGCGAAACCTAGTAATGTGAGCTAGTTAAGAAGTGCGAGCCATACTAGTAAATTGGCAATTTGTTAGCATTGGGTGTTTTACCCAAATACCCTTACACCTTCATAGGGTGTAAGCCGATATGATGGCCCGTCTAGTTGGAGTATTGGTTGTTAGTGGGAAACACATAGGTATATCTCTTAGGTTAGTTAGAAGGATTAATGATTATGAACTGAATAGATCAATTCCCGCAAGGGTTCATTCCATTCAGGAATCATAGGTTAGGTGGGGATGTCCGTTTAAACCTAATGAATTTAGAGGCTTTTGGTTAGACATTGCACGTAAGATTATAGTTAATGAACTTAGGAATATTGACTAGGTAAATGCGTTCATCTCTCTTAGTCGTTTGCCATTGTAACATGACTTTAGATAATTTAGGTTTATTAAACACAACCATGTAGATCTAAAGCAGATTTCACCATTTTATTCTTGCTTTCTTAGGTAGATTGTCATTTCAATCAGACAACTAGTGAATACTCCATCTTCTTAGGGATACACACAGTACGTAACCAATCACTACAACTAACTGCACGATAGGATACACTGCTATTTAATGTGTAGTAATAGTCTAGGTAGCATAGGTTATTATAAATTTAAAACTCAACGTTCCAATTAGGCACATCATACATATTTATTATTTGTTTTACCCGATAATGGATACTATAAGTCTGTCTTTTTTCATGTACGTAGCAGAATGTAACATCGAAAGGAAGCCTGAGATGATACTTACATATTTTATTAGCAAAAAATTCCGTTTCTAATAAGCATTTGGTTAAACACGTTATATTATTATGTTGGTGTCGGTCTATTTGTGTAGTTATCTCTCATATATGTGGATTTTGTTGTGTGTTCGTAAATGCTAACTTTGTGCGTTCGTGAATGCTAAATTTATATACTTTGTTTAACCTGTGATGGTATTTAGGTAAGGAGGATGGGACAAATCGACATAAAAGGTGTTGCAATCAGACTGCAAATATTTGATAGAAAAAAAGGTCAACCGAAAAAGGTACAAAAAGTCTGTCCTAAATACGTCATGTAAGTGCTGGTAATGTTTAGCCATTTACATAATGTTGGTCCTCTTGAATGTGATATAAGGTTATCAAGTTAAACTAATCACATTCCTTGGCAACAAGTGAGTTTTAAATAGATATATGTAAACAATATAAAGAACAAGTTTAAAACACACAAAAGTAACTTTTCAACGTATAGGTTCTTATTAGAATCAAATAAAGAATCTATGACACACTTTACTTGCGGAATAGCAAAGTGGTAGAATGACAATTAGGGTTTGATCTCCTCTAACTTAAACTTGAACCAAAGTTACAAGTTAAGTATCAAAATATGAAACTAACACTTTGTCTTCAGCTCCGTAGTTCTTTCACGTATTGTTTGGGAGTTATTGATATTCAATTGTTGTTTCACATTTACTTAGAAGTAGATATAATTTACTCCTTAATCGTATTCGCTTTGTATAAACGGATAATAGAGTTTACCAACGGGATACCTTAGGACACATGTCATGCATGAGATGGGTGGTTGAGATACCATTTAATGCACACATGCCTAAGGGTACAATGGTATAGTCCTTTAGGGAAAGTAGTTGTACTTCTATACCAACTTTAAAAGTATTCATTCCCAAGAAGATTTGTTTTATTCCTTTTGATATAAAGCTCATATCTTTTTCCCGCCTTGTAAACCTTATAGAAGAGAAACACTTCGTTTCAGCTTCTAAGAGGAGATCGACATCGCTTAGCTTGGAATTGACAACCAAGCTGAACTGAAGCTCTTGCAAAGGTCTTCTTCAGTTTCTGAACCGCTACATAAACTAAAGTGAAGATACTGCTTGATCTTTTAAGTACCTGAAAAACGAAAGTTGAACTGTCTTTAGCGAGATAAAGCTGAACTTGTCTTCAGCTAGATTACACTTAGGGGATTTTATGTTTAAATCTACTGACAGATTGAATGGCTCAAGAACTGACACAACATTTAATTTCGAATTTAAACTACCATAAATTTGCCTAAAAATATAAGATAATAGTTAAGGAATTTAAAGATTAATTGGAGCATAATAATTTATTTTGAACAGGAGGATATTACAAAATACAAACTTCAAACGTTAATACATGACTTTTAGTTATCTCAACCTTTATGTGTTAAGTTTCCCAAATCGTGTTTAAGCATACAAACAATTAGTAAAACTTATAAATTTATTTTTTCACAGTCTCATATTTTTCACAATCTTAAGCCTTTTTTCATCTCAACATGCATTTATCAAAGAAGAGAGCAGGAACTGAGGTGGTCTTTGAAAATAATCATGCAATTCAAGTCAAGTAAGTTGCATAATTTTGTTTACATTTAAATTGTTAATTGCTTTATTAACTGTCAAACTTACAATTCGTTTTTTATGCCAGGAAACATCGTAAGGAAGATGAAAAGACAGTTATTACAAAACAACAATCAGAGACATTAGCAAGCAAATGTATGCTAATACAATAGATCTATTTTTATTTTTTATGATGGTGCCTAAACAACCGCATAATTTCTTTTTGTTATGTATTAGGCTATTTTGATAAGTCTGGGCAAATTAAACGTTTGTATGATCCTTTAAAGATTGGCACGTGATCATGGATATTGATTTTATGTACTATGTATAGATTGCAGTCACAAATGCCAATTTTGTAACCGTGATTAGGTTAAAAATTGTAACTTATTAGTTGTTTGATAGTTTGAGGTGATTACAACATCTTTGTTCCTATATTGGGACTTTATGTCGTTGTATCATATTTCAAACTTTCTTTTAAATATGTAAAGGGCCGGTGCTTTTAAAATTTGACAATGCTTTTAAAGGCTCATATGTGATCATAGGTATTAATTGTATCATGTTTTTAGACTTATGATATGTGGATGTAAGTATTGTCTTTAGTTTATCCTGACATTTTAAGTTCAGTAAATGTATGAGAGAAATTTTGGTTAACTTTGCGGTAGACAAATGTATATTAAACACTGTCGTGTCTTTTGAAGGCACATGTGTTCAGATTTGTAGATTATATTATACGGTTCTTAGGATATGATATGTGGCCATGCTTAATATTGTTGTTTATTTAAATTTTGCCATGTATTTTAAATGCTAACATGTGTTCATAGTTGTTGATATTTGGATGATGTTTCAGCCTATAAAGAGATGGTTTAAATGTTGCCCATTGAATTTTTTTAATTTGGTGGCCATATTTAATTGGTAATGTTTTCCTGTTAGTTTACAATTCATGGATTTATTGATTTGTAATATCTAATTATTGTGTTTATGTGATTACATATAGGAGATACACATGTTTAAGGAAATGATGGTGCAGATGAGTCGTGGTATTATGATTACAAGTCATTATGGAATTATGGAAAGAGAAACAAGAAAGAAAGCATGAGAGAAAAAGATGTGTAAAAGTTGCCAATAGAAAACGTGCCGAGGAAGAGTGGAAAGAAGATGAAACATTCCAAAAATTAAAAAAACAATGAAAATGCGGTGGATATGAAATACCTGAAGATGAAGATGAAGATTATAATGAAGGCTGTTTGAAATCGTATGATTACGACAATGTACATTTAGCATTGATCAATAATCGATTCCTAAATTTCCACTTTAAATATGGTTATGATGTTTTAGTCTTTAGGAGTATGATTTATTTTTGGTTAATAAAAAATATGTGCATATGATTATCTATTATCGATTCCACTAGTTTTTGTGTTTATGTATTAAATAAACTTCAGCTATATATATTGAATCTATTTTTGTATAAACCTCAATTGCATATACATTTGCAGTTGCATACATCCATGCACTCTATGTTTTGTTAAAAACAAACATATTCTCATGCTTTTGAAGCTACATGAGGCTCTGCAGCAACACGCAAGCCCCTAATACCTCGTTAATATTACATATAACTGAAGGTTGATATTCTTTTCATATTATGCACTCAGAATCTTATTTTAATAAAATATTAAGGAGTATCGGGTACGGAAGACTTAGGAAGCGTCTTCGACACAAGCATGGCACGTCCCTATGGACCAACAAAGGAAGGACCTAGGGGTTCTCTGGGGTTATCCTGAAACCGGTGGATGTTTGCCTGTCTAGTGTAAATTTTCGTTATAAAGTCTCAGTGTTTTTTGCTAATGGCTAGGTCGTGTAGTTGTGTTTCACTTACAATATATGTATTGTTTAGTTAGTTCCGAATATGTTTCAAATGAAGGAAATAAGTGCTTGTTCTTATTATTGTTTACTCTTTAATTTTAATTTATATCATTATAGTTAACTTTTTCCTTCATTTAAAAGAGTAAAAAAAAATAATTGTGCCTTGATGACTAGAATTCTTGAGCCAGCACCTGAGCCTATCCTAATACACCATGCAGGTTATAGGTGGTGACATCGTTTGTCAACGTCTAGCCATCGTCTATGTTTATTACTTTTTTAAAAATAAACGACCATTTTTTTATGGTTAAAGAAAAAGTAGTGTTTTGTTTCAAATATAGCGCTTTTATGAAAACAAAGATTTTTTTACTTATTTTTTACTCTTTAATAATCTTATAAATACTCTTTAAATATTTTTACCTACAAATCTCAACAATACTTCGCTTGATTACCTTAAGAAAAATGTTATGGATCCCAACTATGATCATTACGATGTTTATTTTTCAAGTTTCAACACACGCGTGCTTACCAAATCAACACGCTACGAAGAATCATGCATTGTTGCATCATATTACATAACAGGAGATTGAAAGATTAAAAATTCGCCATCAGTGAAGTTAACGGTTTGTACGTTTGTCCACAATCGAAGAAACAACATACTTGAGTCAAAAGATTTGACATGCATCGAAAGAAAAACAAAAAACTTACCGAGTTACGTTTACACATATTAACACACAATTTTTGTTCTCAAACTACGGAAATAAGAAAAACCTAACTACAACAAAAAAACGCTATAAGTTACCGGCCCTTTACGAGGTTAAGGTGATATATGTTAAAATTAGTGTATAACTACGGTAGAAAAAGTATTGTAAAAACCATAGAAGTAGGTACACAATATGCCATCCTAAACAATATCACGTGCTCCAATTGTTCTTTGAATTGGGACTCGACTTGAGGTTCTAGAAACAGAAAAACAAAACAATGGTCCCTTAAAATACTTCAACGAAATTGCAATTTTTATGTTGCTTTTAATTGTTCGTGAGGAAACAGTTGAGTTTTAGTGAGACATAAAAAAAGCTACGATTATGGCTTTTTATTGTTACACCCTGGGCCATTGGGTTATTTAGGAACAAGTACATTCAGTGAGAGGCCTAACTCTAAAGGTTATGCTAGTAAATTTTTTACATAAACTTTCAATAATTTTGGGTTGTGTTATTAATACGCTCATATAGACGTGGGCATAAAAACCAGTTCTTGGAACCGAACCGGCCGTTAAACCGGAAACCGGAATCGGTCAAACCCGGTTTTGACCAAAATCGGTCTGGTTTTGGGCCAAAAGGCGTTCGGCCCGGTCGGGGTTTGTGAGTTTCCACCACGGTTATTGGACAGGTTTTCGGAAACCGAGGTTCGGTTATTCGGTTTGGATATAACCGGTTCTGTTACTTTTTTTTCAAAATTCGAATTCTTGCTTTCAAACGTGGGGGGACGTGTTGAGAGCGTTTCCTGACTTTTTGGGTGTATGTCTTACTGTCATTTTGCCTTTTTATTTAAGTATAAATAGAGGGTTTGTGTTAATTCTTCAATCACAACTTACACAACTCACAATCCTAAGTTAAAAAAACTCTCAATCTGATCTAAACCGTTTTCTTTCTAATATTCACTAATGGGCAAAATAATATCAGTTCACTACCAACGGTTTGGTTATTCAAGTGCATCCGCGATCATTGAAGTTCTTTAAACTAAACCACTCGAAACCCCAAGTTTGGCAACACTTCAACCTTTGCAAGATGTCGGACAACTCGACAAAGGCTCAATGCAAGCATTGCTTTGGTTTCTTGTCGTCGGGATCCAACTCGACGTTGAGGAATCATATCAAGCATCCGCATTGTGAAGCACTCAAGACGGTTCCTAAAGCGGGGCAATCATCTATGTCTCGAGATGGGAGTATTTTTGTGTTCAATTCGGATGTTCTTCGTGAATAATTCGCGGGTTTGGTGATTCAACGAGGGTTACCATTCAACCACTTTGACGACGCTCAAACGACGAGGGTGTTTCAGAACCATTTGCAACCAAAATACAATCATGTAAGTCACACTACTCTCAAACGTGATGCAATAAAATTATGAGTAGCGGCTAAACAAGTAATAATTAATTGTTTTCTTAACTTAAATGCTAGTGTCAACATAACAATAGATGTTTAGTCCGCTCCTCATGGTTTGCCTGGTTCTAACCTATGTGTTACCGCACATTAGATTGAGCCCAATACTTGGAAAATGATGAAGCGGGTCATTGCATTCGAAGTCTTTCTGGTTCCCCACACGAGTAGTGCTTTAGCTTTATAAATAGTTGAGAAAAGCGGTTTAGGGTTTTTACATGTTAAACGTCCAATTTTATTTGGAAAATTAAAATTTTGTCATTACGTGGACTAATGATAGCAAACCCAAACTACTATCGCATATTGGTATAATACTAAAATATTAATAAATTAGGACCTACCTATGGAGGGTATGTTTTATCATAGTCGATGTGTTGCACACATCATTAACTTGGTTGTGCAAGAAGGTTTAGCGGTGCCCGCGATAAATGCAATCAAATAGTCTTTTAAAACAATGTTAAAACATGTATTTAAATCGGATACTAGAAACTATCAATACTATATTAAAATCTGTAAAGAAGCGGGAAAACCTTGTTTATCACCTAATTGGGACGTTTCGACAAGATGAAATTCCACTTATCATATGTTCCAATGTGTTCTAAAACAAAGAGATTCTTTGATGTATTTTCATGACCTTTTGGCCGATGGGGGTAATTGTAATCATTTTCTGTTGAAAATTGGGTTACTATTGAAAATCTAACCCGATTACTTGAAGTGTTTAACAATGCCACGAAAATATTGTCGGGGGTTTATTATCCAACATCTCCATTGGTACTTCAAGAGACATATTTTTCTTCATGTGAACTAAATAATCGGAATTTGAAACTTAAATTGTGGTATTTATCCTAAAGTATGGTTAAACCAATGAAAGAAAAACTTAAGAAGTATTTTCAAAAAATGTCACAGGTAATTACTTGTGCGGCCGCTTTGAATCTATGTTTTAATGTAAGCGGGGCAGAGTTACTTATCGAGACGATTTCAACGGATTTGGAGTTTTTTGACGATGGTCATGCAACTAAGGCAAAACAATGGTTCAACGAGTCTTTGAAAGGTTTGTATAATATTTATTATCATGAATAACAAAATCAATCAACGTAGGGGGTATTCTTAAGTCGGGGCGTGTTACTGGAATCCGTTGATAATTGTAACAAGTTAAAAGAAAAATTCAACAAACGGGCAAAGAATGATCGTTCATTGAGCTCCGAATATGAGAGATATGTCAATGAAGATTTTATCCAACATCTTAAGCCCAATGAATTTGCAGGTTTTGATGTCTTGGGTTTTTGGAAAGCCAAGGAAACACTGTTTCCCGTTCTATCCCGAATGACCATGGATATAATAAGTGTACAACCTACTTCGTTAGCTTCCGAATTTGCTTTTTCAACAAGTGGAAAGGTGTTGTCAATCCGAAGAACAAGACTAACACCGGCGTCTTTAGAGATGTGTATGTGTTTAAAGGATCATTGGTCGCACACCGAGCGTATTCAAACACACAAATACAATCTTGAAATGCACCTAGACTTTGAGAAGAGATCTTGGATTCCGAGGTGCTAGAAAATGAAGCCATAGCACTATCCGATGAAGAAATCGCACAAGATGGTGCTAGCCATAACACTAGGTCCAACGAATCTGGTTCCGGAGGAGAAGAGTTTGATTATGATTTGACTTTGTCCGAGTAGCTTTTCGAATTTCGATGTATTATGTTTTAAGTTTATGTATTATGTTTGATGTATTTTTCTTTTCGATGTATTTCGTTTCCGATGTATTAGGTTTTCTATTAAATAAAAGTTGAAGTTTATTCAGTTTATTGCATATAAAACCACGAAAAACGAAAAAATAAATTAAAATACATAAACCGGAAACCGGTTAACAGGTCCAAACCAGTTTGAGAACCGGTTGCAACCGGTTAGACCGGTTCGTGATTTCCCCCACTCGACCGGTTCCAAACCGAACCAGTTAACCGGTGAAACCGGTTTGGACTGGTTTGTTGACCAAAATAGGTTCCAGATGACTGAACCGAAATCGAAACTGGTTAACCGGTTTGCGCACGTCTACACTCATATCTCACATAAGGTACAAAAGGTAACATCTTCATCCCTTTTTTTTCTCTGTTAATAGTACAAACACAATTTTTTTTCAGTTTCTATTTATGTATTTTTTGGTCAGTTTAATAATTTTGACTTGTTCAAACTTTATAAATTTTTGTTCCGCATTTTGGTTTCAACAGTTTTCATTAATTTATTAAAAAAACCCAAAAAAATAAAGAGGGGGGGGGGGTATTGGCAACATTTTTAGAGGGTCTTTATAATCTACCCCAATAATTTTATACGTGCTACTATTGATACCTCATTGGTGCACTAAAAGTACAAATGTTTCGTACGTTTTTTTTTGTCTTTATGTTTACAGTATAACACAGTTTTTTTATCAGTTTTTGTTCCGTACTTTTTGACAGTTTAATACTTTTGACTTGTTAAACTTTATATTTTTTTCGCACTTTTCATTTCACAGTTTATTACATAAACAAAATTATAAAAAAATAAAAAACACAAAATATAAATCAGAAGGGTCCAAATGGTCCATTTAGGGTGGGTCTTTATTACCACACTAACACTTTATAGTTTCTTAAATACAATATACTAGTATAAAATACGATGGTACCAGTGTTTTGAAAAAAACGGACATAACCAACCGGTAGAACAGGGAACTGGAGAACTCGAAAAAAAACTGAGTTTGACCGCGTGAACCAAGAAATTCGGAAACATAAACCAGGTTCGATGTCCTGCGTTAGGTTTTCCATAAGTCAAACCATTAACCAACACAAAAAGGGCAAGAGGCTCATAGCATGAGCTGATTATTCTCGAATAATGTATGCGATTTTTCTTTAAAAAGAATTAATTGCAGAGTGTGCCGAATATGATGTATGATTATTTTTGAAGTAGATGTATGATTATTTGAGTAAATGGTTTATGGTGCTGAATATTTTGTACTATATTGTTATGCCCACCGTTCACACAACCATTTCAAGGTGGTCGTATTTACATGTGCATGTTTTCTAGTTTTAGTTATTTTGTTGCGTTAAAAGTTAACCCCTCTCGTCACTATTTTTAGGTAAACAATGTAATGTATTTATCTCCGAACCACACACATAGGATCATTAAAGTTAACAACTTGACAAAAAAACATTTCGGCCCCCAACAATCGTAATTAATTTAGAAGTTTGTTGTGGTTCGTCAAGCTAGCCTAACGGTCTCTTTTTGTTTCATTGTCCTGTTATCACGTGACGACTCTTCCTCATAGGTCGTCCTGTCCTGTTTCATCGTACAAACTCATTCACTATATTAAATTAGGGTGCTATTGGTACTCGCTGGCCCGCTAAAAAGTACCAAAAAGATAAAAAGATTCTTTTTGTACCTTTTTTTTACAGTGCAGCGTAAGTTTTTTATTCAGTTTTTGTTCCTCTAATTTTTTTTAATGTTTCATACTCTTTGACCTGTTAAACTTTTTAGATTTTAGGTTCTTTTTATTTCCGTTTCACAAGTTTTTATAACATAATAAAAAAATTTTTAAAGGAAAAAAAATTAAAAAAAAATAAAATCAAGAGTAAATTGCATAAATAAGTCCTTTAAAGTTTGGCCAAATTACGTGTTTCGTCCCAAACGTTACGAAAGTGCAAGGATCATCCTTGTGGGAAACCTTTGGTGCAAGGATCGTCCCTGTGAGGAGACTTTTGGGGAAACCTTTGATGCAAGTATCGTCCCTGCGGGGACGATACTTGCACCTAAGGTTTTCCACAGAGACGATCCTTGCACTAATTTCTGTAACGTTTGGGACGAAACATGCAATTTGGCCAAACTTTAAAGACGATTTATGCAATTTACTCAAAAATAAAAAAACATGGGGGGGTACAAATGGTTTTTTTGGAGGGGTATTTATATCACGAACCATTAAATTAAGGGGTAAATTATTAATACCCCTAAAACACCAATTGTACCTCTTTGGTTTTTTATTTTTTTATTTTTATAATTTTGTTTACATTATAAAACTGTGAAACGGAAAGTTCGAAACGAAAATTATAAAGTTTGGTAAGTCAAAAGTTTTAAACTGTCAAAAACTACGAAACATAAACTGATAAAAAACTGGTTGATATACAACAAAATGGTTAAAAAAGAATCAAAAGTACATTTTTAGTACTTTTTTGTAGGCCAAAAGAGTACCAATACTAGTACCCTTACATTAATTGTACGATATTACTTTTACCTAATGACATGTGGTGAACTTTCAAATCTGTCAGTTTACTTTCACAAATATTGTTGGAATCTAAGTTTTACGTTGGAACGTTGTGTGACACATCCAAGTATCCAACTTTGAATTCAACTAAAACGTTGTAAACTTGATTTAGTTTACCAAACTTGTTCAAAACTTTAGGCTATGTGTACTGTTGATTCACACGGATCAACTTAGTGTAACTGTAAACCTCACCTTTTTCTTTCTTAACATTCTTCTGCTCAAAGTGTGTATAAGCCGACAGCCGTCATCACAAAAAAAATACCCAATCTAGGCAAAAAACTCACAACACACAAGTAAGCAATGACTCGGTCATATTTACACCGATTCTTGCTTGTTTTAATTCCATGACTAGGAAGGCGCATCCATTTGTGGGGTCTTGCATGCCAGGACCTGAGTCCCGGACATCCATTACAGATGTTCTTAAGTACTCTCTCCACAGTATTTTTGACGGGTTTCTTTTGTTACAAACAACACACACCAACCCTATACTCGCTTGACGCAGTTCATATAGATTTGGTGTACGCAAAGATCCGTCGTATCTACGCTGGCCGGTTCATGTAGTTAGTCGTGTTGTATTGCAGATCGCTGCTACTCGGGGCATATCCTGTTCTAAAAGTCGCTTCGTTACTCTCGCTCGTCTGTAGTGTTTAGTTCGGAGTACCTTTCTGTAGTCGTCATGTATAAATTCAGGAGATTCTGTTGATAAAACTTACAGGTTAAAGATATTCAGTATTATAATTGCACATCGTTTTGTTAATTTAATTAATAGCGTATCATGTAGAGAATGATCAAGTAGTGATTGCTTTAATACTGCCCAACTCCGATAGGCAGAAAAACCACACGTAAACTTTGTGACACCGATAAATCGATACGTAGAAGCCGTAGCTCACATTTAGACTCAATAGCAGTACGTTACAGAGTGTGCCTCCACAAGACACATTGATCAATTATAGGATCTATAACAATATCAGTTACACTTGACTTACAGCTTACAATACATTCTTAGACTCATAGAAGTTATTCTAGAAACTCTTAACCTTGCAAAGAACGTATGAGCTGAGTTAATGTTTAAACTTCATAACCTTAGTCTAGAGTGAAGCCAGTGAAGTATCTTCTAGACGACTCTTCACTATCTTCTTGAAGTGAGTAATTAGTCCTCGGTTAATCCGTAGAGCGACTCACTATACTCCATGAGCGGAGCAATAGCATTTGTCGTTAAGAAGCTTTGTAAACTTTGACTTGCTAGTCCTGTGGCCATAATGTCCCGCGCCCCAATGCTACTCCATCAGTTCGTGTAGCGGGCCGTGTGTGTGTTAACGACTTGCACTCTAATGTTCCATCGCATCCTCACCCAGACCTTGTCGTTGCCTCCACTAGTGCCTAAAAACTCGTGTAAAAATAATAACTCTACAAAATAACACACGTAGTATCTATTCTGAAAGTCAAACTAAACTTAGACCCCCTTTCCTACTTATAACACAGCAAACCCACACCACATCCAAGCCAACCCCCACATCTCACACCCACTCTCTCACCCCACTCCCCCGCTCCCCCGTCCCCCCAACAAGATAAGCACCCCCACCCTACAACACCCCCCCCGCCCCCCCCCCCCCGCCCCCCCCCCGCCCCCACGCCCAATCACCCGTTACCAGATTGCACTCTAATCATCGCATCCTCACCCACCATTTTCACCTCCACTTCCAAATTTTCGATCATTTTGGTTCGAGTCTTTTTGTTATATAAATTTATTGCAGAGCTCTTAGATTTCGGGCCCACCCCCCCCACCCCCCCTCCCCCCCCCCCCCACCCCACCATTGGTGACCATACGGGTGCCTTCTAGCTTTATTTTCTTTAGTTTTGGTTGGTCTATTTCGGTATCCAGATTGGAGTTGCTAGATTCTGTGTTGTCTACTTTACTTTTTAATTCATTAATGTAACAAACGGCGTCGGCTAGTAAGGACGCCTTGTCCATCTTTGAAACATTTGGGACCACGGAACGTAGCGTGTAGAAGCGTTGGTTAAGCTTCTCACGCCTTTGACGCTCCGCCTCTACAAATGGTTTATGAGGCATGTGCGAATGTCCTCTTATTTTTTGGATCACTTTTTTTACTGTTGACACAACTTAGCTGGCCAATCAGGAATCCGGCTCTCGGATCCTGTTCCGAACTTCATTACACTTTACATATTCTCACAGTTTTTCACTTACTTCCAACGATTTAGTGGGCCTGTTAGGGTCGAAACCAGTTGGTTGTTCACGAATTGATAATGTTTCATACACTTTCTTCTTCTTCTTGTGACTGTATAAGCTTAGCGCCCAACCATTTACCTCCAAAGGAGACTCAAATGGGTCAGCATTGGGTTGTTTAACCTAGTTCATTAATCCCCTCCAGGCCGTGTGATGATGATGAAGAAGATGAGAACCCAGTACGATATAATGATTTAGCTCGATGAAGATATATCGGATTCGGTATGATTAATCACAATGATAAGACCCCATTTCACACACTCATTTAGTTGTGGAGATATAACAAGTGGTCTCTAGCCCATGAATGTGAGCTTCTTTAGCCCTTTCACAATCAAAATGACAAAAGACTAATGAGCACCCGTTAACCCAATGACATCTATTAGAAGACAAATCAGAGTTTGCTGCGGGCTAGAAACCCGTCCCTCAGCCCTAAAGGAACGAGGTCATGAGACAGGACGTAAGAACCACCCTCTGCGTCATCTTGGTTATCCGGGCGCCTCCAAGAAATAAAAATAAAAAAAAAAAAATTAAAAAAAATGGATAGGATTTCTGTAAGGGCGGGCTTATAGGGTTTTGGAAGAAACAGTAACACATCGGCCCATGGTTAAAGTCCAGCGTCGAAGTTTGCGTCATAGGTTAAAAGTTGTTTCCAAAGAATGCGACCATCAGGCCCATGACGTGTGGTTAGGTTGTGTTTGTAGTAGGAATTGTAGCTTGTGGTGTGATTGTGGTGTTGGTGTTGGTGGTGAGGTGTGAGTGTTTTGTTGGATTATGGATGAAGAGGATGAAGGTGAAAAGATATATAGAAAAATAATGCATCATCCATAGTAGTTGCTTTGCTGTATGAAATATAGAATGTGTAGAGAGAAAGATTGAAATAATTAAGAGTGCACGAAAGGTTGAGTGGGTGGAATAGATCGAAAGAAAGAGGCTGCAAGTAGCTATCAAAATTATAAAAAAAAAGTGGCACGTGGCTAAGCGTAAGTAGTTACTGTAAATATGGTATCAGATTTGATCGGCCCTTCTCCTTAAATAAATTGTATACAATTTTGACAAAAACTATTTACAAAAAGATTTTTTGATAGGATGTTCATGCATAATTCGATCTTTAACTATATTTACTCGATGCGCATATCTAATTATTAGGCACAATACTTTTAATACCGTAACAAGTTAGGTCACCCGCGCTCTGCTGCGGGATGTTTGGCGGCCGGTGTTTTCGGTTGGACGTGTTAGAAAGTATGTTTTTGTAAAAAAAAAAAATTTCGGTCGTTAACGCAACAGACCCGATTTAAAGCACTGTTTTGGTGCATTCATTATAAAAAAAAAACAAACTCGGTGACGCCCTCAGTGAGGGAAATGGGTATTTTAATAAAAAAAATTAAATGAGGACGCCCAGTTTTCGTTATTCTTAACACATAGTGCGGCGGGGTTATTTCCGTTAATATTTGGAGGGGCCTATTTCGTAAATAAAAAAAGCGACGCGAGTCGGGACGGACGGGCGTCGGGTCGACCCGACAATACCGATAACCTGATGAAAGTGTGAGAATGAATATTTTGGAAAAAAAAGCAAAAAAAAAATTAAATTTTTTTTTAAAGTGCTTCGGACCAATTCATAAAAAACAGACGATGACTAAAAAAGTGCGATGAGAGATATTTAAGAAGTGAAGGAAATTTTTTTTTTTTAAAAAAAAAAAAAAAAAAAAAATCCGATCGGAACGGGTATGGTTGGAGCCGGCATATTAAATGACTCCCCGGTAAAAAAACCAAGGACAAATTTTTCCTCTAAAATTTTTTTGAGAAAAAAAAGCTTTACTTTTAAAAACTTTTTGAGGACCGAAAAAAGGCAAAAAAAATGCCGTAAAAAAAAACTAACTGTTAAAAAATTAGAGAAATATTCATAAAAAAACAAGGACCGATTCGGCTACGATCAAGTGCGAGAGGGTTATTTCGAGAAGAAAAAAAGGAAAAATTTTATTTTAAAATTTTTTTTAGGCAAAAAAAAGCAGGGACGATTAGCCGAAAAGCGCGAGGTTTGAGCGAAACTTAAAAGGTTTATTTCATCATAAATAAAACATGAGAACGATGACTCACAACAGCGCGAGAGGGCATAAAAAAAAATATTCATAAAAAAAAACAGACCGATGGCTCCGACAGTGCTGAGAGGGTTTATTTCGAGTGGATAAAAAAAGCGAAAAATTTTATTTTAAAATTTTTTTTATGAAAAAAAAGAACGGGACGATTAGCGGAGCGCCTGATGTTTGAGGAGATTAAAGGTTAATTCATCAAAAAAAAGACGATGACTCAAATAAGCTGCTGACGAGGGTTTTCCGAGAAAAAAAAAAAGTAAAGAGTTTTATTTTAATAAATTTTTTTAAGAAAAACAAAAAGCAGTTTATAAAAAAAAGGCCCTAAAAAAAAAAATACGAATTGTAAAGAAAAAAAAAAAAAAACAAATAAAAGGCCGGCACCATTAAATTTTCAGGTGTCAAAAAAAACTCCTACGGGTTGCATTTAATTTTTTAGGAACTGGATGTTAGAGGGGGTTGTTGGAATGGGGGGGTTGTGTAGGTGTGTGGGGTAGGTGTCGGGTAATTTGCCTTTTGTATATATATAGTAATAAAGATAACAAAGACATATTGTATGCCGTTTGATTGAGGTCTCCCATGTTGCTGTTATTTGTTTTAAAATCGTCCCGACTTGATCAACGAACTATTTTTCGTCCCGACTAGACCAACGAACTTTCAAATATTATCCTGATATCACCCATATCATAAATTTTCACCGACACCGTGGCAGTTATCTTCCACGCTGGCTTTGTTTTTTTCTTCTTGTTTTGGTCAATGCGCCAAATCGGCCTCTGTTCCACCAAGAATAAGAACTCATACAAAACATATACTGTACATTTAAACCACCAAATCCTCACACTCCACTCCACCTTTCACTCCCTCCGATCTGCCACGGTTTTATTAGCAATAATAAAAGAATCATTTTAAATACCTCATTATATAAAATAAAAAAAATTGATCTTTAGACCTCGTCATCAAAAAAAGATGCCATTTTCTATACCTCATTATGTTGTGGGCCGAGTGGGTTAGGAATATCATAGTCCAAAGAACAGTATAGACCAAAACGACGTCGTTTAAAATGGTTAAATGAGGTGGGTTTTAAACATAGTATTATTTTAATAGTCGTTGATTTTTGTTGATGGACCGCGCTTTAATAAAAATGGTGCAGAAATGAAGTGGGTTGTGTTTGGTTGATGATGATCGGTGGTGGTGTAGTGGTGGTGGTGATCCGTCGTGAACTGCCATGGGAGCCACCGTTTTTCTCTCTCTGTGTGTGGATCAGATCTTATTGATCTGATTGGTTGAGTGACACACAGTGGAGTGTAAAG
Source organism: Tanacetum coccineum (assembly GCA_026074375.1). Classification (NCBI taxonomy): domain Eukaryota; kingdom Viridiplantae; phylum Streptophyta; class Magnoliopsida; order Asterales; family Asteraceae; genus Tanacetum; species Tanacetum coccineum. The sequence continues at coordinate 8,943 of BQNB010035106.1, read as the reverse complement.
GGGTTTGCGCACAGGCTACAAATATGGTAAGTGTTTTTTTTTTTTTCTATCATGGAATGAAGATAGATTTTTTTGGGGCGTTTTGATTTTTTGTCTTCTCAGTTTAATCGAATAGAAGTGTTGCGTCGTTTGTGGGTTTTGATATAGGTGATTTTCGGGTGGAGATGAAAAATGGCACCGGAGGTAGTTGGATTGGTGGTGGTTGTGAGGATGATAATGATGAAGAAAGGAAGGCTTAGTAAAAGTGGTGGTGGGTGGCTAGATGAAGTGAAGAAAAGAGAAAAGAGATAAGGGTAAGTTAGTTATTTCATCTTATTACTAAGCAATCCACATAGACAAGAATTACACATGTGGCATTTTTAAAAATACACGTGTATATAAAAAATGACATGGAAATTTAGCCGATAATATAAAAACAATAAAATTAAAACAATAATAAAAAAAGATATAACTGCGTGATATTGACACAATAACTTACAAGTACGTTGGTTTAGTCGGGACGAAAATTAGTTCGTTGGTCAAGTCGGGACGATTTTAAAAGTTTGTAGGTATTTTATGGCTTTTACCCTTTTTTAAAAGGGGTTTCACCTGGTAAATATATTACTTCAAAAAACAGTTAAGTATATAGGGTGTGAGTGAATCTTACATTTCATCTCGTTACATAGGCGATAAAACATACATAACAAGACAAAACTATCTTTCCCCCACTTACCCCCCTCCCCCCATATCAAAGAAATGACCCACATAACATAGCCTTCACATTTGTTGTCATAAAACTTATATACATAACTATCTTCTAATATGCCCACAAAGATTAATGTCCATCATATCACAAAATGCCGATTGTTGTTTTGTTAAACCTTCAGGATCATAAGTATCATAGATGTCATAGTCTTCGTCCTTATATAAGCTTGCATCATTTGCACCCCCACTAGCCATGAATTGAGTTGTCTCATCATAAACCACTTCAACCTCACTTTCACTATCTGAATCAACCAGATCAGAATCAACCTTATTTAGCGGCTTCCCATCCACCATTTGTTTTTCGAGTTTACTAATCTTTTCTGCTGGAGGGGTAGAATTATGTCTATTAGATTCCACGGGTGAAGATCCGTGAACAGAAGAAACCACGCTAATAGGAGTCTTGTAGCACGAGCTGCTAGGCACACTTGTGTTGGTATCCTTTTTCTCATTACCCTCCTCTTCGTTTAGGCTCATTGTGTACTAGAATATTCATACCCTCTCAAAATCTTCATCATCCTCCAAGGTCATTTAAAGCATCAAATGAATTTAAAAATTGAAGTAGTTAGCATCTAGTAACCTTTGCTTACTTTGGTTTTAAAAGCCATTGCTTCCGTCTTTTTAGTTGATTGCGACCGGTATATAAATAAACAGTAGACTTTAGGCTCTTGAAACCAACCATGGATTCCTCTAATAGACAGTCGCAGCTCGTGTATGTGCCGTAACATGATCTGATATAGTACATTATGAGAAAGCATGGTAGCACATCTTACTGTGTCTGCATATATTTACCAGCAAATAGTTCTCCCAAGCTCTACTCACCTACTAGCAGGAATATTAAGATGAATACCAAGCATGTTGTTTCAAAGCCACTTTCAACTGTAATACAATCATCCCTTATTTACCACACACCCCACACCCCATCAACCATAACAAATAACCCCCTCCCCGCCACCCCCCCAAACCCACACTCCCCCCCCCCCCCTCAACCCCCCCCCCCCCCCCCCACCAACCCACCCACCCCCCCCAACCCCCCCCCCACCCCCCCACCCCCCCCCCCCCACCCCACCCCTGCCGGGTACCGCAAACGTCAATTTTCATTAAGACATTCATCTTAGGGACATGAACAATAAACCCTGACAACTTTGACATATAGGAGGCCCGCACTTAACCACTCATAATCTAACAACCGTATCATGCTAATAGTAATACCCTCACCAATCGAGTTCCTTAGGAACAACCAGCCAATATATCCACAATTTAGTGTACTTTCAATCCTCAACTATCTATTCAAAGTTCACATCATGGCTCTAGCATTAACTCTAGCCTTTACCCCATGAATCAGTGCACAGAGACCTGGTAGATGTAAGAATTCCATCATCAAACGGATTACCAAATTCTTTATGGTCAGCAAGAGACACTCAACCCTATCTTCGTCAAAAAAACACATCTTTGGGGAAATATCCATGGAACTTCAACCAACACCGCGACTAGTACACCACTATCCTGATCCTATTATAATGATTCGCCACAATTTGGTTGATCTCTTTTTCAAGAATTTAAATTGCACATGCAGCCAATATAACCTATAGACCTATTCTTCCTCTCAACATGGAATCCATCCCTACAGTACTTTAGATCGGAACATTGGAAGTGAATAACATATCTCTTAATCCTTCATGGATTTAAACAAGACCAAATTTAACATACATAGATATTCTTTAACGTTTAGTATCCAACACTTGATAATGCCACACGGATTTTTTGTTATCCCAATAGAACCACCAAAAATACCCTATAAACAATATTGTTAAGTCCGTTCATTTTTCAACACATACTGAAATTCACTATAGATTCGTAAAACATCCGCCTACATTACCGATTCAAAGTATTTAAGTACAAAATGTTAACAGATTTATGACATCAAGTATCAACCTTTTACCAATGTTGCCAAATGAAACTTAGTATATGAGTCCGATGCCAACTACAAGTACAGGAACGAGTTCAGACTTTCACTTTCCTTACCAACAGTATTAGCCCTTTCTGCATTTGAATTTCCAAAAGTTTTACCCAAAGTGTTCATACCAGAATTAATGGGCATTTGTATCCACATTTAAATCGCTATCTCGCGGAGCAGTGACCTAAGCCTACGGCTCACATATTTTTAACCCCCTTCTGCTAGTAACCCGTTAAACAGGATCATGAGAACTTGAGTTTTGTTTCTATCCTTTTACACTTCTACACACTCCACTATCTCTCCGTTTAGAGTCCCCAAATATAACTTCCTTTCTTCCTTAGCTCAGTCCATGTGCGATCGTAAAGCGACAAAATAAACCCCCAAACAATGACACACAAGAACCACTCCAAAGCGGATGACAACGAAAACCGATCTACGACCAAACATCCCGAAAATTAACCAAACCCCCCATAATAAAGGGTTTTGTAATTCGTTCAGAACCCAGCAGTATTAAAAACCAATGCTAAGTAATAAACGAAACACCTAATCAACGCGGTTTTTACAATAAGCTCTGCCACAACCAAAGCTATCATATCAGCCATAAGGATCGAATTAATCAATTCAAGCATAATCAGTTAATACCTTACAGGACGATAGGAATAAAATCTTAATAAAATTGCCAAACTCTAGCTTTAAATCGATCACAGAACACCAACACAGAATTAGATCAAGAATTCCAAACTAATGTCGCCTTGCTTGAGGAACGGGATTTACAAATTAATAGATCAGATTTAGCCATGATTCGATTAGGGTTAGAATAAGTTGTCTTTGCCCAATAATCACCTTATGGGGGAGCAGGCTTTTAATGATCATTACGGGCCTTTCGTTTCTTGTTGTTAATTGTATAATATATTATTTTTGTTATGACGATTTGATTTTGAGGGTATCCCAACATAGTCACAGGAAACGCATTTGAGCTCAGACTTTTAGCGATTATACGTTTCGGATCGCTCGCTACCGAACGCGGTAGGTTAACAGATTCGCCGTCTCACGTGATCGCTCGGGATCGACCGTTCAGGCTCGTCATTTTCTAGCCGTACTTGCCCACTCGTCAACTGTTTACAGGTCAACGCAATTGTGTATTCGTTTTATTGATTTTTCCATAGTGGCACTGTACTATGAAACGGTCGTACAGAACAATGACTGTTTTAGATTCTGAGACGATGCGGAAAAAGGTATATAATTATGGATTGTTTCGCGATCCCGGATACCTTGACGCGTACCCACAGTTTCATGTGACTATGGATACTCTCATGCTATTGGTAGTTATTTGTCATACATATATATTATTCGTACTCGCTAGTCTCTTGTATATATTGCTTCTTGAGCTATAGCCTACAGCTTTGAAGACTATATGTTACCAAGTTGATTAACTCGTGTGGGGATAGTTTTCAATCGATTTGGTTAAACCGGGATTCAACCTCAACCCAGTGTGGGATCTAAAAAATTCGGGTCACGGGTGACCCAGAACGAGAGTTGTGGAAAACAACCATATAATTCATATAAAAAAAGATTTTACGACAATGTACATCGTCTTTATTTTAGAGCCAAAACGTATATCTTTGTAGCAAAAAGATCTTAGATCAGATAATTTTGTTGAGGTATTCTTGTTGATAAACAACGAGACGCTTACAGAAAGCCTCCAAGATAAATTGTTTCAACAAGACATCGCCCGTTTACCCGTTTATTCTAATGTGTTACTTATGACTTCAAGTCCGTGTGGTCAGGTGGTGGAAAAGTTATAGAAGTAAATAACAAATACACAAGCCAGTCTTTATAAAAAAATCAAAGGCTACGTTGCTAGTATTTCTAAAAAAATCAAAGGCTACGTGCTAAGTTTCATATATGATAATAAGAAGAAGGGAAACAAATTGGTTTTCCCTGAAGAAATATACTCCTTTCATCTCAAAATAATTATCCCCCGATAAAAAATACACAGTTTAAGAAAACATAATCATTACTGCATTATTTCGATTACTTTTTTGCATAATGACAATCTTACCCTTATGCAATTAATTAAAGCTTATAATGAAGTTTGTAATTTCTAATATCATGAGATTTAATATGATAAATGATGCGGTAGTTACAGAACTTCAACAAGAAGTTTTACAACTCCCTAGGCAGAGTACCTAATCGTTGCAGTGTAGTATAGCAAGGACTTGGGGGTTGTTATCATTCTATGGGGAATAGGTCGGGATAGACTCGAACAAAGCTTAAACATTGATCCAAAGGGATTGAAAGAATATTTATTTTTGTATTTTTTATTTTATAGAAGAAAGCATGATAAAATCAATGGTTTGAGAGTTGGTTTGTTTAAAACAATTAATAAAGCTTATTATAATCTAAACTATTGAGTGTGATACTTTATGATTAAATAATGAATTTGCTTCATCTTGGCATTACTCATTAGATTGTTCTTCTATTCCTGTTGCCTTATACTCTATGATGATATGTGTAAGTATTTCCTAAGTCATGAAAGAAAATTACTAGAACCTGACGTTCATTAATATTCTGTTAAGGGACAACGCACAAGTAAGGCCACCAACACCATTACGTTGTATGGACTATTACAAGGCCCCTAAGAGTATATTAAATGCAATTGGAAATATCTTAAGAGGGATCAACCATATTAGGGGTAAGGTAGTATGAAGACTGTTACCGATGGTATCCTTTCTACACACTCGCGTTTCCCTAGACGTCTATACCAATTTAATATCTAATGGCTAGTTTTCTAAAGCCTAATGCGCACATTCATCATAAGAAGCAACAGTAAAAGGATCTACAATCCAACTTTCATAAAATCATAAGCAAATACAAAGGAGGGTTTAGCCTAACATTTTATAAAGAGAGCAAGAACATAAATCAATCAAACAACACATAGACATATTGAATGATTAAAGATAGATAATATTACTTGATTAAAACATGGATTAAGGTCAGTTACAATAGGGTTTTGAGGCCCTAAAGTCGGCCTAAAAGCTGACAAAATACTTAGGGTTCGGATCCCAAAAGTTATACAAAGTTACATACTTAAAACTCTAAATTCGGCTTAATATATATAGAGAAATCTTCGGGGACGTACGTTACGTTATTAGTCGCGACGCCATCACAAGATAGAATCTTCTAGGTCTGATTTGAGTCGGTTATGTCCTGACGCCGTCATCAATTTCCTGATGTCGTCACTAGATAGATCACGATGGCGTCACTTTGTGCTTGCTACGCCGTCTCCACACACTGTTTGCACAATTCTTCAAGAGTTTTGGTGTAGGTCCGTAGTCTTGTCCGTTTCTTCTCCAAATGAGCCCAAGTCACGTGTATTTCCTTCAAATGCCAATCAAGTGCTATAAACAATAAAAAACAAGCGAGATTATTTATTAATATTATTATATAATTAAGCACATAATCTGGGCTAATTTGCATGATTTTAAGGGTTAATGACACCAAAATTGTGTATAAAATAACACCTCATCAAATACCCCTACACTTGAGATTTGCTTGTCCTTAAGCAAATGGGCTTTTCTACCTAGAAAATAGCAATTTTGGAGGCATTTAACCTACTCTCTAAAAGCATTTTAGAACACAACCTTCTAGACCTTGTAATTAAAAGTACGGAAAGTATATACTAGCACATCACATAAGTGTTTGGGATTCTCTCTTTCACTCGGGTGTATAATAAATTATAACAATTATGGGAAAGGAAAAATTAAACACTCATTACCTGTCATAGCATATAAATACCATAGGCTTGGTAAAAGATCAAACCTCACGCTAGGCACAAGCATTATTCATTACTATCAAAGAGGTCTTTTTAAAGGGTTGTGGGGTGTAGGTATAAGATAACATTAACGAAAATGGAAACGGATAGGATATATTTAGGGAGTGACTTTTGGATGAAATTGGGGTAAAAGGGTTAGCTAATTATTTATACGAATACACGTTGGTTGGGTTGCTAAGCCAATAACTCGGAAAGAAATATACAAACTTTGTAAAACTCTACATCAATCTCTTTCTTTTTCTTTTCTTGACTCTATGATAAACATAACATAAGCAAATGACAGCCCATACATTTTTTTTCACTTTTTTTATATACATTTTTTTATATATATATATTTTCGTACACTTTTGCCCTGCCATTGCTTAAACATATAATACATCATGAGGGTTTATAGATACACCCCTACACTTAAACTTTTATATACTCGATTATTTACAATCTAACTAATGACCCGATTTGAGGTGGATCAAAAAAACATGGAGCTTATTGAGCTCTATTGGGGGTAATAAATTATTTCTTCCCCAATTCTTCATAAGATGAATACTATCATGTATCCTAATCGTCCCAAAATTCTATTTACAAGGATAAGGACTTAGCAACCATGTACTCAAATAATTAGCTTGGGTTAAAACAATAATGTACTAAAGGTGAGTACAAACAAGGTAGGCTAAGGTGATTTGGGTGTAACAATTGGTTAAAGGGTGACAATGCTCTTCATTAATAGTCTAGCTTAACCAGAAAATTACGAGAACCGTAAAAAAGGATAGGCTCGGAGGGTTGTACTAGGGGTATCATGCACTAAAAATGAGTGTATGGCAAGGGTGTGAGATAGTTATATAGTCGATGTGACCATAATAACAATTATAGGTTTAAAACATAGGTTAATCCTAGTGCCTCTTATCTAGCAAATCCTAATACTTACTATGCGGTCTCGGGATGCATCACAAAACAAGTTCTAGAATTTAATATACTACCGGTACACTCATATAATTTAATACCGATACCAATGCTCTAGAAAAGGAGACAAAGACCATACATACACATCCGTAACGACGGAATAGACACATATGACTGCATTCGAACCTTAACTCGAGAAAACTAAAGGTATAAATTATCTTGGGTATCAAAAATAGATACCCGAATTCCTAAATATCTAAAGGCGAACCTCACATTTTAGGGTGGAATTTTGAGGGTTTTTATGCTAGTCATATACATTCCTATCCATGGGATGCTATTAATACTTGGTTTTCATCAGTGTGTGTCATAAAAAAATTAAATTTGGGTCAAATTTATCTTTTACACTATATTTCGATATATTACCCATCATTTTAAGGAACAAACAAATGGAAAATGAAGAAATAGTCTCTAATGCTTATTTTCTCCCCTTACACTTAAGTTAAACATTATCCCCAATGTTCTTTAGAAGTACCCATAAAAAAGAATAAAGGGAAAAGAAAACAAGTAAAAGAAACTAGTACTCCCCTAGTTTGCTCAATAATGGAGAAGAAACATGAGATAACTGGTTAAATCGTCCTCCAAGAATCGTCTAATGAAACTTCCTAAGAACTTTCAAGCTTCTTCTTATCAAATATAACTTGTAATCAAACACAAAGACAACTACACCAAGCATAAAATCAGCGGGATAGATATAAATACAATGAGAGTTTATGGTTTGATTCTATAAAAGCAGTAAAGATAAGATGAGAGTAATGATATAATCATAGGTTTCTACAGGTTTATAAAAAATTTACAAATTTTAAATGTTGTGCAAATTATTTCTCGAAAATACTTAAATTTTTTTTGATTTTATTGTAGCTGGGCTTACGACGCCGTCAGGATAAATCCTGACACCGTCTCCAGCCTCTAAGATAATTTTCTTTGAAAAAATTCCTATTATATAAGATATTTCCTGTATGAATCACTGCATGAAACTTGGGATTAGTCAATATAATCATATGACTCAAACTGACGTGAATTAATCTAAACAATTTGTTTATCATGTTTGAATTGGTTCTTAAAAACCGGATACTTCCCCTACACTTATTTTGTTCAAAATACCTTTGATTGTAATTAAGACGAGGTTAAAAACAAAGCAAAGCATGATTACAAGATGATGAATTCAAACATAAAAGAATAAATGAAAAGAATTAAAATACAAGACACTCCTAATATGCGATAGAAATGAACATTAGGTTACCTCCCAAAAAGCGCATTTCTTTATTTATGAGTCTTGTAGCTAAACTCGAAGTCACACGTTCTTACGTGACTTCTCCTTCATTCTTGTTGGGAATTTTGAGTTACTATTGCCAGTACTACTTTACTACTATTGGTTCAAGATTGATACTGCTGCTAAAGACTGAAGAAATAGACTAAGTAGTTAGTACATCTAGTTATATTAGTTAGTATTGCC
>BQNB010035105.1:0-49157 GCA_026074375.1 Tanacetum coccineum | reverse complement strand
GCATGTGTATACATTGCATGCATATTTAAATGCATGCATGAGAATTGAATACTCATGTATAGCATGCGTAGGTAAAATAGTCGAATGACAGTATTTGATTTGTCGTAGGTTTTAGGTTTTGTAGCGTAGGAATTTGTATGTGATCGAGTGAGTTTATTAATGAGGAGGAGATGGGGTATTTATATAGCCCTATAACCCTAGTTGTAGATAAACTAGGATACCCTTATAATCCTTATCACAATACAATATGTATCCCTTGTCTCTAAAATTTATCTCAAAACCCCTTCTAGAAGCTATATGGGTTGGTCAACAAGTGACACCCACAAGTTTGAGTTTTGTCAATTTTAATCCCTTCAGTTCATATTTAAATAGTCGTTGAGTTAGTTATAAAATATAACGGTAACTAACAGTTATTTAAATTATCAACGTGAAGCATATTAAATACTTAATAATAAATAAATATATATTAAGTATTTAATAAACGCACTCTTCATGTCTTACGTGTGTGCCCCCAATAGGCTCACATATTCGTAACGTATTTCGTGCTATCCGACTACCATTTTCCAACAACTCCCACTTGGGAGTTGGAGTAGCACCTAACACTTATACCTATAATTGGCAAAGTCTAGCAACCCACATAATTATTTTTTCATTAGTAATATTATGAGATAAGACTTTCAAAAATCATCAGAATTGTTGGTTTGTATAAAAACTGGAGTATATCAAAATTCTTACTTGCAGACTAGTTAGTATGATATGAGTTGAATAAATTTCACTAATGATTGTTCAAAAGAATAGTCAATTAAAAGATACTTATAGCATTCCAATCTTTCTCACAAAAGCACCAACTATTCAGTAGCCAGTTGTGCAAAATGAAAGATATGGACAAGAAAACTTGATACGCTACGCTTTGAAATTAAAAATTCGTATGAATGCATACGTCTATCATTGATGCAACATTTAGAGCCATTAAATCTTTTGATGGTGGATGGACAAAATCTCACATATTCGTAAATTATCCTCATGTATATAAATGATTAAATGGGGGACTTTTAGACTAATAGTAGTATAGAATGTTCTTAAATTATAAGGTTCTAATCTTGGTCTCTTGGATATGATATACAAGGAGCAATTATTGTGTTTTCTCCTTCAAATCCCATGCCTCGAATCATGACCAATCGATACAATAGCAACACATAATGATTAGGCCGCACAAAGGCACAAAGACCGATGATACTCAAAGGAAAACTTGTTTGTTACATTTAATTGTCGTCCCATAAACCCAACCCTGGTTACATTGTCTTAGAGATGCATTATCCAGGAAGATGATCTGATCCCTTTTAAGCAGGACCAGTTTATGCCGATTGACTTTATGGCCGAAAGGTCAGCTGAGTAATATCGTTTTCTTTGCCAACTATGATCATATATTCCCTTTGTAAAGTTGAGTTGAAATTCCTTTGAAATCCTTCTTATATTTCATTCTTGATTTTGTGCTTATTACACACACGTAGCAGAGACATTAGGCTACGCGATACCACTTGGATAGAGAAAATGCTCGAATTTTTCCCAAGATTCTTTTGGCTCTATTCTAATGAAGTGGCTATAAATATGATCCTAAGAAACCACAAAAATTGCCATTACAAGTTCTTAACTAGATATCAAGTTGCTGAATGCAGGACAAGAGAGGTATTGCATGAAGAGAAGAGTATCGTTTGGTAGCCACGGATGACTTGCCTGTTTCTTCTTTTTAAAGGGTTCAATGATTCGAGACCCTTTGTTTGGTCGGTTATCAGGCAGTCTCCTTAGCTAATCTGACAATCTCTTATCTCTTATGCCAACCCTTCTCTTGTTTCATCGTTATATATTACACTTTGATGAAATTGATACAGTTGTCCCCTCCTACATGCATACTAGGTGTGAGTTTGATTTTGTTTTGGTTAAACTATGATTTATTATATCATTGTCAGTAAGACAACGTATGTCCTGTCTAACGTAATTCCCCTCCCACATCTGTTAACACTTTCCCGTCCTGGTATGACATCATGGTAGAACATGACTTTGTCATATATCATTTTTTATTTTTATTGAATCGGTTTGTTGCATATGCCGATTATATTATATTATGAAGACTTGCGTCTCGTTTGTTTAGAGTTAGATGGTTGATTAATGCATAAGTAATTTAGTATGCTAATGAAGAATAAAACTATTTAGTTTAAGAAAACACAAGCGATCAGATGCTTCTTTCTTCCTAGTCAATAGGGCCGTCTCAGGAATTTTTAGGACCCTTTGCTATAATTTAAAAAAATGCCCTCGAACAAGAGTAGTTTAAACATATGTAAAACGTCTTTCAAAAATTGCAACCAAATTTTGAAGCTACAGTTTGAGTATGTCAAACATTTGTCACATTTATTCTACTGCACCACCTTCTATACTTATTTTAACAAGATATATGTAGTATATTCTATTGTTACATGAGTGTATTGGTTCCTTGGTAACGACTATTTTGAAAAGGGGTTAAATCAACTTTATAAACTACTTTGTACTTATGTTCTAGTTTACTTATTTTACTGATGTGGGATTGGGTTTGCACCCAACAAGCCTATATTAGTCTTCACAACTCAACAATCTCCCAGACTGATCAATTCACTGCTCTCCGTCTGAAGTAATCTCTGTAAACTTCAAACCATCTTCCCTTCAACAATGTTATGTCTCCTATGGATTGGAATGCGTTGCAAGACATCTTCTGCTCTTTTTCTCATTTGAAAATAGACTTTTGTGGTTTAGGTATCGAGAATATGATTTAGCACACTTAAAACTCGTTTTTGAGTTTTGTATTTATAGGGTCTGGAGTCGGTGTCGATACGGCGTATCCAAGGTATTGGATACGGCGTATTGGAGTTTCTTAGAGTAGGGACCACGTTTAATATCTTCCAGAATATTTTATTCCTATATAGCTTGAATACGGCGTATTGCCTTTCCTGGATACGGCGTATTGGTCTTGTGTCCTTTGTGGTCTTTGGTGAGTGCAGGCACAGATACGCCGTATCTTCCTTGATGGATACGGCGTATTGGTCTTCAGAACAATATTCTTCAAAATATATTCGTTTAAGCTCCAGAATGCGTGCCTTTTAGTTAAGTTTCACCAAGTACTCCATAATTACTGCAATTATCAAATATGAACGATTAAGTAAAAATTCTTTGCAATGATCATACAAAATGGGTTAATTACATGGGATAAATGATGCTATAAAATAGACGTTATTTGATGTCATCAAGATTGCTGCTCAGGTATTCAGGTCAGTTGGTGAACCTCCTGCGGTTGCTGATAATGCGTCCATAAAAAGGGACGAGATTCAGAACTTCATAGATGGCCTATATATTTTTCCCCGTAAGGCGTGCTGGCGAATTCTAAAATATGAGATTCATAGCAGACAGACAGATGTGCAGATACTTGCCGTTCATCTCGAAAATATGCAATCGGTAAGCTTAAGAGATTGACAGCCTCTAAAGTCAGTTGTCAAAGACGACGGTAAAACAAAGACAACATTACCAAATGGTTAGCGTTTAACGAACTATATAAAGACGGTCGCCATCTTACATACATAGACTTCACAAAAGAGTTTGTGTGGTATCCCGATTCTAAAAGTTGGAGGCAACAGCAGCGAAGAAGTGCGGGCTCAATTGGTCGACTTGCAAATGTTCATCCAAGTTTCAGAGAAATCATCTATTTACGATTGCTCCTGTGTCATCAAATAGGATGTCGAACATTCGAAGACATTAGGACAGTCAATCGCAGACTGTATCCAACTTTCCGAGCTGCGTGTGAGGCTTTAGGTCTACTTGGCGACGACAAAGAATGGCATATCGCTCTAGAAGAAGCGTCTTTTTCATCCACGGGTCACGAGTTAAGAACACTCTTTGCTCATATTCTTATTTTCTGTGACGTTCCAGGCCCTATTAACTATGTAAAGCTTATTGGAAAAAGATGTCCGAAGACATTCCAATAACGACATCAAGGTCACTCCGCATTGAACACCTATACATGATTGACCCAAAACTAGAAGGGAGTATGTTGTACGAATTAGAGATAATCTTAAATACCTATTCCAAGATAGTTAAAGACTTTGGGCTGCCTCTACTTTCAAAACGTTTACTGACGGCGTTGGGAAACAAAGAACCGATGGAAGAAAAAGGCTACAACCGAGTTGAATTAGCAAAAGAAGTTGTTATTTTGGTTCCTAAACTAAACTCAGATCAGAAAAATATCTACGACATTATTCTTGGTGCGACTACTGCAAACCAACAGGAATTGATATTTGTATATGGGCATGGAGGAACCGGAAAGACTTTCCTTTGGAAGACGCTCATAAGTGCTTTGCGGTCACAAGGAAAGATTGATTTAGCTGTCGCATCTTCGGGTATAGCCTCTCTACTTTTTTTGACAGGACGTACGACCCATTCAAGGTTCAAACTTCCACTTGAACTAACTGACGAATCCTTATGTAACATTAAGAAGAGCACACATGCTGCGTCCTTACTGTCCGAAACAGATCTCATTATATAGGATGAGTCCTCTATGAATGACAAGCGGTGTTTTGAAATGCTAGACATGATACTCAGAGACATATTAGATGCTCCCGATAAATTGTTTGGTAGTAAATCAATTATATTGGGAGGTGATTTTCGGCAAACGCTACCTGTAAAAAAGGTGCCTCCAAGGCAGAGATAATAGGTGCTTCAATAGCGGAATTAGAAATGTGGCCGCATTTCAAGATATGCACACTCAAAGAAAATATGCGCCTTCTGCAGCCCGGGATGAGTGAAGACAAACAAAAGATGGCAAGATTATTCACCTCATGGCTTCTAGATATAGGCGACGGTAAAATTGAGGAGATGGAAGACAACAACAACAGTAGTTCGTCGTGGATTACTATCCCCGAAGAATATTTCATACCAGATGACGATGCTGGCCTATCAAATCTTATCGGATTCATCTACAATCACGAGACATTACAGAAGTCCACATCAAAAGATCTGCAACAAAAAGTCATACTATCAAGAATTATGGATTGAGAGGGAAACTCAATGAATTGAAGTGTAGAAATGAACTGTGTATATTACAAACTGAAAGGAAAAGTATATATACAAGTTTGACTAAGTTGACTAAACTAACTAACTCTAACTAACTCTGTATCTAGACATATATCAAGTATAAATACATTTACTACATTCTGTTACAAGTGATAAAACATAAATTAAGTAGCTGGAGCATCTTGTGTTGTTGTCTTGGATGTGTCTTGTAGAAGCTTTAAACTGAGTGGTATTTCTTTATATCTGCCATATTGTAGCTGTCCTTATTATCCCCCCCACAAGTTGGCATAGAGTAAGGATTACATATGCCTAACTTGGACAAGCAATTGTAGTGAAGTACTCTGCTGAGGCTTTTTGTGAAAATATCTGCTACTTGGGATTTAGAAGGTACAAAGGAGGGTAGGATTTCACCAGCTTTAATCTTGTTTCTTACAAAATGGCAGTCAATTTCAATGTGCTTAGTCCTAGCATGATGGATAGGGTTTGAGGCCAGTGCAATTGTAGAAGCATTATCACATAATATTGGGACAGGAGTAGGAACTTGAACTTGTAAATCTTTGAGAAGACAAGTAAGCCAACTGATTTCACATGAGTTATCTGATAAAGCCCTGTATTCTGCTTCAGTAGAGGACCTAGATACCACTCCTTGTTTCTTTGATTGCCAGGATATTAGACTTGAGCCAAGAAATATTCCATAACCAGAGATGGACTTTCTAGAAAAAGAGCAACTTGCCCAATTACTGTCACAATAGGTGAGGAGATTGAGGGAGTTGTTTGCAGGAAAGAACAGACCTTGTCCTGGGCAAAGCTTCAGATATCTCAAAACTCTTGTTAGTGCAGCCATGTGAGTTGTTCTTGGTTCTTTAAGGAACTGACTTAGGGACTGGGCTGGAAAGTATATGTCTGGTCTGGTTATAGTGAGATAGATAAGTTTTCCAACTAGTGTTCTGTAGAGGGTGGGATCACTGAGTGGGGTGCCATCTGTGAGATAAAGTTTAGTGGTGGGTTCTATTGGTGTAGCACAAGGTTTTGTGTCCAGAACACCAACTAATTTAAGTAGATCCAAAGTGTATTTCCTCTAAGTCATGGCTAAACCAGATGGATTTCTAAGGAATTCAATTCCTAAGTAATAGTGTAGAGCTCCTAAATCTTGGATGCTGAAAGTCTTGTCAAGTTGTTGTTTGAGGAAATCAATATAGGCCTTGTCTGCACCAGTTATGAGTATGTCATCTATATACACTAAGAGAGAGGTTTGAAGACCATTTCTGGTGATGATGAAGAGTGAGGTGTCTGCAAAACTTTGTCTGAATCCTTGAGTAAGTAAGAAAGTTGTGAGCTTAGTGAACCACTGTCTATTGGCTTGTTTAAGGCCATAGAGAGATTTTGTAAGTTTGCAGACTGTGTTTGGTGGTAGTGATTGGTAGCATCTTTTTGGTAGAGTCATATACACCTCTTCATGTAAATCGCCATGCAAGAATGCATTGTTGATGTCTAGTTGTTCAATATGCCAGTTCTGAGTAATAGCTATAGCAAGTAGGGTCCTCACAATCACCATCTTGGCCACTGGTGCATATGTTTATTTGTAATCAATTCCTTCCTTCTGGTTGTAGCCTTTGGCTACAACTCTTGCCTTGTATCTTTCCACTGAGCCATTTGAATGATATTTGATCATGAAAACCCATTTAGATACAATATGAGACTTACCAGGTGGCAATTGTGTAAGGGTCCAAGTGTGATTAACTTCTAATGCATGGATTTCTTTATTCATAGCTTCAATCCATTTTGGATCTTGGGAAGCTTGGATGTAAGTGTGTGGCTCAACTGATCTATTTATGTTATTGATGAGGTGAAGTGATTTGTGAGATAAGTTTGAATAATTAAGAAAGTTTGAGTGGTGATGTTTTGATAGTGATGGTGGAAATTTGCAAAAATAATCAGACAGTTTGGCTGGTTGAGTTTTGATTCTAGTAGATGTTCTTAAAGGTACAGAAGGTGTTGTGTGTTCTGGTGATAGGGATGGGTGTGCAGGGGAGGGTGATTCATTAGGTGAAGTTGGAACAGGGGAAGAGGGTGATGTGTTAGGTACTAGTTTAGTAGTTGAGGTTTGAGTAGGTGCATGGGATGATGTAGATATTGATGTAGGAGATAAGTGGTGCTCAGGGGATGATGTTGGTGATGGTGTTGATTTAGGAGATGAGTTTGGTGATGGAGTGTTTGGTATTGGTGAGGTAGAGGGAATAAATAGGGGAGAAGTATTGATTGGAAAAAAGTTTGTTTATGGAGTAAGTGGTGAGGGTGTTTGGGTGTGAGTTGGTTGGAAAGGAAAGATGTTTTCTTCAAAAGTGACATGTCTACTTGTATGGACTTTGGTTGTGATGGGGTCATATAGAAGGTATCCTTTCTGTGTTTGTGGGTAGCCAAGTAGGACAGTGGGTATAGCTCTTGGGTGAAATTTGTCTTGAGTGTGTTGGTGCATATATGCTCTGCATCCAATTGTTCTGAGGTGTTCAAGAGATGGTGGTTTATGATAAAGAAGTTCATATGGACTTTTGTGTTCTAAAAGTGGTGTTGGGAGTCTGTTGATAAGGTATGTGGCTGTGAGAATGCAGTAACCCCAAAGGTGTTTAGGAAAGTTGGCTTGTATTTGAAGGGATCTAGCAACCTCTAGTAAGTGCTTATGTTTTCTTTCAACTCTTGAGTTCTGTTGTGGTGTATAGGGGCAGGATGTTTGGTGGATTATACCATTGGTATTGAAAAATTCAGAGAGTGATGTATTTTTAAATTCTGTGCCATTGTCACTCCTGACAATCTGAATTTGGGTATGAAATTGTGTTTTTACATAAGCATGAAAGTGTTTAATTGTTGAGATAACATGATGTTTGGTTGGTATGAGATATGTCCAAGTGGCTCTTGAAAAATCATCAACAATAGTAAGAAACAATTTGCATTTATTGACTGTACAATGATGGTAAGGACCCCATACATCCATATGAACTAGTTTGAACATTGAATCAGCATGAGAGTTGCTAGGGGTAAAAGGTAAAGCATGATCTAGTGATTTAGGTACAAAATGTGAAAGTTGTTTTATGGTCTTGAGTACTTGAGATGATGGGTGTCCAAGTCTAGAGTGCCAAAGAGAGTAATTGTTTGTAGTCATCAGAGCAGTTGATGAAGGTTGAAGTGAGGTGTGAGGAGTGGTGATTGTTGAGGAAGGTAGAACATATAAGCCCCCACTGAGGACTCCATGGGTTTGGGATCCATCATGGCCCTGGAAAACACAAGTGTTGTAAGTAAATGTGATGGATTTCAAGGTATGTTGTAGGATTTGGCTTATGGAAATTAAGTTGTAGGTAAAAGTTGGTATATAGAGAACATGACTTTTGTTGTCTGACCATTAGGGAGATAAATGAATATTGGTGTGATACAAGTGATTATATTGTGCATAAGGGTGAGTGATGTGCAAATATGATCAGTTGCGCCACTATCTATAATCCAAATTTCTTTGAAACCAGAAATGTAATGAGCAATGATTCTATGAGTTTTACCTGCCATGAAGTTGTGAGAGCCAGAAGGAGAAGCTTCAGTGTTGTTCTGCATCATGATAATTACTTGATTAATTTGGTTCTGCAACTGATCCATTTTAGCTGTGACAGAGTAATCAGCTGGGAGGTTCACCATGTTGGTGTCAACTGGACTTGTTTCCACTGGTTCACCCTCATTCATCATAGTCATGTTCACTGTTCTTGGTCTGTTCTATGATGAGTTAAACTGTCTCCTTTGTGGTGGAAGCTTGTTGTACATTGGATGACCAACTGGATAACCCACTAGCTTATAGCATTCCTCTTTTGTATGCCCCTGTTGCAGTTTCCACAGATAACCCCTACCTTAAATACACTCCTTCTACCCTGAACTTGTGTCTGAGCTTGTGACTGAGCTTGTGACTGATGTTGGGAGTTGTGATAGGAGTTTTGGTTTATACCAAGGATTCATGAGTGTTTCTGTAGGTGTTGAGAGCAAAGGGAACTGAACTAGTTGTCTGTTTTGGGGCTTCTCTTTGTTTTTCTTCTTGTCTTAGCATACTATAAGCCTTAGCAACTATGGGTAACGGCTGCATTAGTAGGATTTAGCCCCTGATGTTAGTGTAATTCTCATCTAAGCCCATGAGAAACTGAATTAATCTTTTCCTATGGTCTCTCTCACCATTAGTTTTGCCATTTTCACATACACACTTGCAAGTACAGCTATATGGTGCTTCAAGGGCATCTAGTTCATCTCATAAACCTTTTAGCTTGTGATAGTAAACTTCCACAGAATAATTAAGCTGTTTGAGATGAACTATTTCATTGCTTAATTGGTATATCCTATGGCCATCCAACTGAGAATAATGATCATACAACTGATGCCAAAGTGAGTGTGCTGTGTTGACAAAGTTTAGATTATTGCTTATTTGGTCTGTGACAGTGTTCAAGATACAAGAAATCACCATATCATTCGCTCTTTCCCAAAAAGATCTAAGTGGTGAATCCATTTCAGGCTATTCAAATTCACCGGTTACCAGTTTAAGCTTATTTCTAGCACTTAGAGCAATCATCATCGACCTTTTCCATGTGCTATAGTTTTCAGAACCAGAAAGCTTTTTAGAAATGAGGATCATACCTGGGTGATCATGAGGGTTAAAATAGAGTGGATGATGAACAGAGTTGATGTCATCAAGCAAATCAACTGGTGTAGATGATGAAGGATTGCTGTTTGTTTGAGTCATTGTAGACAACTTAATGATTGATCTTGAGTTATTGCTTTTTCCAATAAGTTCCCAAATTTGTCAGATTTGTGTTGTGTTTGAACTAATCAAGAATTTGATCATGATTCTTGATGAAATTGAGTTGATAATTGTGTTTGTGTTGTAATTGTGATCAGAAATCAAGTTGATTTGATCAATTCGATGATGTTTATGGTGGTTTGTGGTGGTCGGAGTTTGTTAGGGTGGTTAGTTATAGCGGAATTTGGTGGTTAGTTACGGTGGTTTGTTGTGATGGTCATGGTTGAGCAGGATATTGCTTTGATACCATATCATGAATTATGGATTGAGAGGGAAACTCAATGAATTGAAGTGTAGAAATGAACTGTGTATATTACAAACTGAAAGGAAAAGTATATATACAAGTTTGACTAAGTTGACTAAACTAACTAACTCTAACTAACTCTGTATCTAGACATATATCAAGTATAAATACATTTACTACATTCTGTTACAAGTGATAAAACATGAATTAAGTAGCTGGAGCATCTTATGTTGTTGTCTTGGATGTGTCCTGTAGAAGCTTTGGACTGAGTGGTGTTTCTTTATATCTGCCATATTGTAGCTGTCCTTATTACATACTCTGCCCGAGAAATAACACGGCCGATATTATCAAGTCAAAAATTCTTGAAATGTTAGACTGTCGAAGCACAATTTACACAAGTTTAGATGAAGCCATCCCTATTGGAAATGATGGAGGGGAGGTCGGATTATTGTAGCCACCTGAGTATTTAAACACCCTACAATTCTTGGGTTTTCCTCCTCATGAACCGGAATTGAAAGTAGGGGCACCTATTATACCACCACATACATAGTACAGACCTTACAATGACCATCCTAGAAAGCTTCTAAATGAACACACTTCAACGACACTAAACACGAACTCAGTCCAGGCACACACAGGGGACAACACATTTATTCGACACAAACTAGACACCTTAAGAGCTGGGCACAACGTCTTCCACCATCATTTTTAGAAAGGTACATTCCGGAGGAGCTTTTGAATAAAGAGCTCCTTCTCAACAGCCCTCAGTTCCGTCTACCTCTCTAAGTCATGCAGCTGTGCCAAATTAGAATCATCTTTCACCTGAGTCTCTTTTAAAAACTTAGCTGCCTTTGCCGGCACAATAATCCCCCTCACACTCTACAACTCTTCTTTTTTCACAAGCAACAGCCAGCTCTCCATGCAGCCTATTGATTTGCCTCAAAAACTTACGATCCTCAGCTGCAGACTTTCGACAGTAGAAAACTATCATGTCAATCTAGTATGATAATTGAGCATTCTCACGTAGCTTTTGACACATGGGTAACCATTCAATTGTTTGCCCCTTTTAGTAACTATAAGTATACAATTGAAGTGTGAAAATATGTAACCAGTCCCCACTCTTTAAATAGGAAAAGGTACACATAAATTCACCCACATCATCATTCCAAAAAAGAACAAACAAAATCAGACCACATGTAATCTTCCATGGGATGACAAAAGATGCGAAACATTTTTGCTTTCCACAAATGGCAAAAAAATATGTGCCAACATTGTCCATATTGCTTGGTTAAGATATCATGTGATCCTTTTGTATTATCGATATGACACCACCATACATCCACTCTCTCATGACAAAACCAATGCTATTGTAGTCTACAGTGATCAAGGAACACAACAAAAACAACGACATTTGCCTACAAATAATGTACATTTCTTATACCTAAATTTGGGTTAGTGACTAACAGTTAATGGGCCCCAAAAAATATGAAGCCCATTAAACAAACCAATATGGTAAGCCCATATCATCCAAGTACATTTGGCCCACAACATGATAATTAGTAAGCTCATAACATGGATTAGATCCCCTTATGAGTAAGCTCTACACACTTAACACATATTTTATCTTCCCATTACATTTACCAAACGCGTTTTGACTTTTAGTATATCTACAAAGCATAATTAAACAAAATTTTCTTGATACGGGACACGTTAACATAATGCTGATGATACTTGCTAAAAGTTACAAACACAATATCTAACTACATTAACACGAGTCATATTCATAGACAGTTTAACGACCATACAGACACCACACATACGGAAGACACCTACACAACTTCCACCAAAACATCCTAAACATTAGGACTATTCCACATCTAACATACCAACTAAACATCTAAAGCTACATAAACCCAACTAAATGAGCACCACTACTAGCTACCACAAAACACAAAAGCTAACCAAACATACAACCAAACACAATACATATGGAAAAGGTTAGACCACCACATGGTCCCTCATCATCACAATGAAATTAGTCTTCTCATGTAGTTTCAGCTATGTTTCTCTCGCCATTAATAACAAACGAGAAGCCTTTTCCATGTCATCTAGCAGCATGCGCCTCATCATTTTGATAGTTCCACGAGCATCATCATAACTCCTCGACATCCTAAGCTCAATGATATACCCATCCCCTCTTCTTACAGCCTCTCTCAATTCACTAGACAACCTATGGAACTCCCTCACTTTCCTAGCATCTTCAGCAACCTCTCTCTCGAACAACACTTTTAGCTGATCTTTAGTAACACACTACTACAAAATTAGACATAGAGCCCGGTTTAAAAGGTTCATAAAGCCCATTTTTGCCTGGGGGCTTAAAAGGGGGGGGGGACTCTATGAGGAAATGCCATAGATCCCGGTTTTTAAAATGGGCTTTATGATTTATAATAGAGCCCGGTTTTTTATTTGATAACCTTGCTCTATTTGATTAAAAAAACCCTTTTTTATTAGTATAGACCCCGGTTCTTTCCTTTGAAACATGGCTCTATGATGTTTTTTTTTTTGGATTTTGTTGAATACAACCTGTATGTACTGTATTTCCAGGTATAAAGCCACAGCAAAACAAAAAACAAGCATAACAAGCAAAAACAAATTTGTAACAAAACCATAAACCATGAAGGTTATAGCAAAACTAATAGATTTAAGATCAAAGATCAGTTTCACATCAGTTTAATACGAGTATACGGACTTAACATGAACTTAACAAACATACTAGACATCACAACAGTTTCACAGCAAGTGTTTTGTTGAGCTAAGGGAAAGGAGATACAGAAAAAGACATGACTACATGCCGACCTTTCCGAAACACTAACATGACTAATCATCAGATGCCACACACTGAAATGCACGAGCTCACGATGTCGCCCAACTCCTTAGTGGTAAAAGGCTTCTTGTCATTCCACGGCATCTATAAAAAAACATACATAAGCTCGCTGTAAGATAAAACAAAACAAAAATTATTGCAATATAAAACAAGTTATTGTACAAAGATGCAAGAAGGCTTCAAACTTTGCAGACGTGAGATCTTGGAAAAAAAGAAAAAGAGGTCAAATACAACTTCTTTATGTCTTGCATTTATTTATTCAATATCATTTATTCTTGCAAACCTATGATTGCTGATGTATTATGCAAAGTCAAGTAAGTTGGCTCAATTGCCATGTCATTTTTGCATACTGTTAGAGCGACAACTTATCAGCTTAATGTGTTTTGGTACAGCTGAAAAAAACTTATTCAGTGTTTGGATAGAGGCACACAACTTAAGTGATAAAAAATCCAAACGCCTTCTCTTGCATTCTGTTTTGATACAACAGAAGTCATCTAGCTGGTTTTGTAAATAAGCATAAGGCGTTTACAATATGCTTTCCAAAACACCCCTTAGTATTGACTGATTATATGGATGGCAAATTTGGTCATTCGATGGTATGTATAATGTTAAAAGATGGAATTGTAAGGCATGGGGATAGTGTGCTATTAACTTGCTAGGTACCATGTTTGTTGGTGTCGGTCAAAACGCCTAAAGTTTGTCCAAGACATGCGCATATTAACTGATTATAAGTTGGCTCAGCTGCCAAACACGTGTTAGAGTGACATACTGTTCAGGCCAATAAATAGTTCATGTAAAGGAGCTAATAAGTAGTTCATGTACAGAGCTTGGTTAACGATTAGCAGCAAGAAAACAAATGAGCATACATGTTAATTTTTAATAATGAGCATGTATCCAAACATCCACTTAAGTAGTTCATGTACAGAGTTGGGTAACAAGTAGCAGCAAGAAAACACTAATAGGAATATGTATGTAGATTCTAGGATCTAACCTTTTCATGGTTTTAGCAGCAGTTAGAGCTGGCAAAACGGCCGGGCCAGGCAGGTTGAGTACAGGTCAAACTACAAAATTTGGTCCACGTAAGTTAGGGTGACCTGAAACAATGTTCCATCAATAGACATGGATATGTTTTCATAGTGGGTGTTCAAATATGATTAAAAAAATATTATTTTAACAATCTAATATATTGTATTAAATGAATAGGAGATTTATGCTTTAAAAATACATTTTAGAAGACGTCCAACCCGTTCAAACCTATTTTATCTTAGCTTCTTTTTTACCCGTTATAGATAACACATAAGTGAACTGACACATTCAAAAGGTAAATAGATCAAACTTGCTAAGTCCATTAAAGGGTAACGAAGAGCAAACCTTATTTTCACTAAAACCCGGTTCTTTGAAAGGAAACATGGTTCTATACCCTTTAGAACCTTATTTTCACTAAAATCGGGCTCTATTAAGGGGGCTCTATTCTCAAATCTGTAGTAGTGACATAAGAATCAGCAGCACGTGACAACTCTTCAAGCAACGGTAAAGGAGTGACAACAACACCATTTGTGACCTCTTCCAAAACATGCACGTCCGCCATGTGTGACAAGGAAAAGTTACAAAGAAAAAGGAGGTATGAAGAAAACGAAGTGTAACGAGAACTTATATAGGC
This sequence comes from Tanacetum coccineum, assembly GCA_026074375.1. Classification (NCBI taxonomy): domain Eukaryota; kingdom Viridiplantae; phylum Streptophyta; class Magnoliopsida; order Asterales; family Asteraceae; genus Tanacetum; species Tanacetum coccineum. The sequence goes on along the minus strand of BQNB010035105.1, from coordinate 34,459 downwards.
CAATATTAGCGGGACAAAAGACACTCAACAAAGCCTTGAGCCACAAAAAAGCCATGCAATGTTTTCTCATACCCACACGTGGCATTTTACATAGCCATGCACAACAACCTTCAACAAAAAATGGAAAACACATAGTCAAAATAACCCTAAGGCGAATGTTCGAGACTTGCATACTGTCCACTTGGATGTTACTGTGGGCTCGAATCACTAACTACTAACTTTGCCGTTAAAAAAAACAATGTGCTAAAAAACAACAAAAACCAGGACCAAATATTAGTTAGTGTTAGTATACACATTAATGTATCTTAATGTACTTACTAAAAAAACGTATACGAAAAAATACTACGCAAAAAACAATGTACTACATAACCATAATACGCTTATCAATACTCGTCGCGGTGAAGCGCGGGCATCCATTCTTTCTCATAAAAGTTTCAACTATTCAGTCTAGAGGCAATTTTGCACAATCGAAGATATGGACAGGAAAACTTGATACGGTACGTGCACTGATATCATAAAGTCATTTCAACGCATACGTCTATCATTGATAGAACTTTTGGAGCCATTAAATCTTTTGATGCCCTTGTATATAAATGATTAAATGGGGGACTTTTTGAATATAATACTACTAGAATACAATGTTCCTTAATTTTCCTCAAATGTTCTACTTTTCAATTTGACCAAAATCAAAATGAATACTCCGTATAACATTAAGCTTGCTGCCCGTACGTCCTTTCAGATAATATCTCTCTTGATTAAAAACTTAGATACTTATACTTTTTATATCACATCAACTAATGAATTGATTAGTTTCTTAAGTGTTGGATCATATTTATAAGGTTATGCTCTTTAGATATGATATACAAGAATAAATTAGGGCAATTGTGTAGAAGTGTAGGAGATTTTGACAAAGAGCAATGATACTCCAAGGGAATCAGGTTCGCTACGTTCCATTGTCGTTCCATTAACTGAACCCTGGTTACATTGTCTTAGAGATACATTATCCAGAAAGATGATCCAAGCCCTCCTAAGCAGGACCAGTTTTTAATTTGCTGATTTATTTTATGGCCATAAGGTCAGCTGAGTGATATTGTTGTCTTTGCCAACTATGGAAAAGCCAATGAGAAGTCTTGATGATCATTCCCTTTGTAAAGTTGAGTTGAAATTCCTTTTGAAATCTCTCCTGACCGGAATATATTCTAAAATTTCATTCTTGATTTTGTTCTTATCGCACACACGTCGCAGAGACATTAGGCTACACGATATATCCACTCGGGTTGAGAAAATGCTCGAATTTTTCAGATTCTTTTTTGTGCTATTTGAATGAGATGGCTATAAATATGATTTGTCAAAACCACAAGAATTGCCATCATAAGTTGTTAACTAAAAATCCAGAGGCAAGCTAGACAAGAGAGGTATTGCATGAAATGAAGAGTTTCGTTTGGTAGCCAAGGATGACTTGCCTGTTTCTTCTCTCTCAAAGGGTTAAGTATTTTTAGATCGATGATTTGAGACCCTTTGTTTGGTCGTTTATCAGGCAGTCTCCTTGGCTAACCTGACAATCTCTTCTCTTTTATGCCAACCCTTTTCTTGTTTCATCGAACCTTTTGGTTAAATGTTGTATTCAAATGTGTTGAAATCACATTTGTGTGTTGTCTTATTTGCATCAAAGGTACGGTGAGTTTTTTGTTTGTTTGTTGTACGAGTACGTGAAAGTCATTATGTTACTTCTTGTAACATACATAATAGCTTCATGACTAGCCTATTCATCTAGCTTGGTCGTGGTCGTATGCTCATGCATGTTGTTACTTTCTCGTCACGTACTAGGTATGATTTTTTTTTTTTTTTTTTTTGAGCAAAGGTATGATCAATCATACCATGATACCATATTGGTCGAGGTTTAAATGTATTTTATTGCAAGGAGGAGCCTCGATCAATCTTGTCCTCATCCGCAAGGTTAACTGCACCATCAAGGCATGCACATAAGTGCTTTTTCTATCTTTTTCGTAACTTAATTTCTAATATTATCTTTTAACTTTGATCTTTAATTATGTGGATACACTTGACACATACATGCGAAAATGTCCACACGTAAGTTGTGCAAACTCAAAAAAGATATATCCCACCTTGACAACACATTGACGACCCATATCATATTTTTGCCGACATGATATTAAACATATATATCACCTGCCACGTAAATGTTCTGGTGCAGTACGTAACTCCTAGTCTCATATACATGGTGAGAATATTGATTTGTTACCATCAAATGATTATAACGTGTATAAATATCGTACAGAAACCCATCTTGTTATTTCTCTAATAATCATAGCTCAAAATAACATCACTTAATTATTGTACTATTTCTTAGAACTCTTAACGTGAACATAATGGAGGGTGGCAACACACGAGAGTATGCCAACCTTGTTATAGAAACCGATGAATATGGCAACCCGATTCAGACGACGCTAGGCAAAACCATGGACGCAGAGCGTCAAGAGCTAAGCACGAATGTGGGTCATGCTAGCGGGGGTGCAGGGTGCCATTATGACTTTGGAGATGCAACTGGTGCTGGTTTTGGTGGTGCTGGTGCTTATTTGAACCAGCACGGTGCGTCGGGTGTTGGCGGAGGTGGTGTTGGTAAGGAGACGGAGAAGAAAGAGTCGCAGGAGAAGGTCGATGACCACGGTAAGCGAAACGGTGAAAAGATGAGGTCGTGATGGAATTGAGATTTTTTTTGGGTAAAGGGTTTTCTCGGTAAATAGATGATGGTATTGAGATTAGTATACGCAATAATACAAGTCTTGGATAAAGTTTGTAAAACATGTGTTGTTAATTAGTGAGATATATTTGTACATGACTTTGGTTTATACTATGTTAGTTTGACATGATCGATGTTAAGATGAATAAAAGTAATGGATTATTATGCAACTCATGACTTGTCTATTTAAGACTTAAGAGGTACTTATTTTGCGAAACTGATTATGTATTTGTAGAACGACATTTCGTAACACATCTATATGGACTATATTGTGCGAAACTGATTATGCTTTTGTAGAACGACATATGATAACACATCTATGGACTATGATCGTTGTCATATCGTTACTTCTCACAAGTATCATGGGAGGTGGTAAGTGTAAATCACATGCAAGAACTGATAGCTAAGCTACTCTCGCAAAGACAAAGACATTTATATATTTAGGGCATGCTTGGTTCAAGGTTATAGTGGGTAAGTAATGGAAAAGGAAATCATAAGTGATAGTTGGTTGGACATAATGCAATCATTCAGCACCCCACAGTGGGTACAACATTCCTCCACATTTTGAAGGTAATCAAAATTCCTTCACGTATTTTTGCTTCAACTGCCATAACTTATTAGTTTTCTTTTTTAATTATATTACTTTCATTTAATTTCTCTATTCCAACCAGATTTCACTTATCCATTCTTAAGTTCTTTGATGTTTGTTGAATGACATAATCATCTTTTCCATTATATTACTTTCATTTAATTTCCTTGTGTTTTGGTTTTTGTATTTTCATCCGAAGACAACAGATAAAATTTTAACATAAACAATATATGTGAATTTTTGTTGTTTAGCACTTGTTGCTAATTGATCTTAATCACTGTTATTTACTATTACTTATTGTTTGGTGTCGTGGCTCACAAAATAGGTCTCAGTCTCTGCATATGGTATTTATCAAATCCTGTTAAAATGGTCGGGTTTTAGAAACATTGTCATATTATGTGGGCCAGCTTTTTACCATCACCACTTGTTTTCTCTTTCTTTTATTTTTTATTAATAAACATTAATTTTGAATAATTTATTAAATTATAAATAATTATAGTATATATCAAAAGCCGCATAAAAAGACGGCGTTTTTCCCGGCTTGCTACAGCACTCGCTCCCAGTTTGGGCCGGCCTATTTTTTTTTATTTTTTTTTGTAAGTAGTTAATATAAAAAAAAATTGCTCGGCACAAAATAGGGAAAAAAAAATACAAACTGATTTATTCAGATAAAAAAATACATGTGACATGAGACTCAACACATAAGCCCATATAAAAACGACAAACTATTAAACATGAGACCGAACAAATAAACCCAATATAAAAAAAATTTGCTCGGCACAAAATAGAAAAAAAATTACAAAAGTACTGATTTAATCAGATAAAAAAAATACTCGCGACATGAGGCCCAACACATAAGCCCATATAAAAAAAACTATTAAACATGAGGCCTAGCCACAACGCGCAATCTATTTTGCTTGATAAAAAAACCAGAAAATAAAATTAAAAAGCAAAAAAAAAACAAAAAAACCTAAAAAAATAATTGTCGACACCAATTTAAAAAAAACCCGCCCCGCAACAACAAAAACATACCCGGCCTGCAGCAACGCGCGGATACTTTTTGCTTGTTATTATTCATTTTATAATATATTTCTTTTTCATATATCAAATCAAAATCAAAATCTTAATCCAAATTTAAATTCAAATTCAAATCCTAATGCTATAACATCTGCAAATCAACCCTTAGAATTTTATTGTAAAACCGGGTTAGTTGGACCTTCAAATCCGACAAAAACTTTGTTTAACTTTCATTATCAAATTTCATTTGCAATCCTTTAACTTTTTTTTTGAACGACAACTTTATTAAAAAACTAGCAAGGAGCTAGAAAGACATTACAAAGAAATAAGATAGGGGATTTTTAACCAATACTCCCAAGAAAAAACCCTATTACATCTACTAGAACACCATAAAAAGGACCAAGAAACAATGTCATCAAAAATCGTCGAACGATTAGGAGGCGAAGCGTCAAAGACCAACTGATTTCGAAGCCTCCAAATCCGCCACCAAGCAACATAAAAAACACCTTCTAAAATAGACTTGAGACGGGAAGAAAGCGGAAACGCTTTCCTTCTCGGCGAATATATTAGCGAGAAATTCGGCGAATTTTGATCTCGGCGAGATTTTTATAGTGAAAATCTCGTTTTTTTTTGAACTTTTTTTTTGTTGACTTTTTTTTTTTCTGCCAGCCCAATAACTTTTCCATCGCACTTTGATATGATCTGCTATTTTATTAGGATTTTATGATTGGAATTTAATGTTGTATGACTCTTTTATGGCTATGTTTATGTTTAATCTTTTGCGCTTTTAAATATATAATTTTTATATCTAATAATATTCTAAATAATATAAAAAACCGAGATCTCACCGAGACTCACCGAGCAAAATCGAAAATCCTCGGATCTCGGACCCGAACGCAGAATTCGAAAATCTGACGAGATAACTGCATATAGGGCTATAACATCTGCAAATCAAACCCCTTATAGCCTCGGTGTAAGTAACGCCGCAACGGCGTTGGGCCAGCGTTGTCCGACCGTTACTACACCGCCCATGACCGAGAACAAAACGCAATATGAATAATTTTACCTTGTGTTGCCCCAAGTCCGTTGGCGCGCGTTGGCCGATCCAACGCGCTTTGGGGTTTTTTTTTTTAAAAAAAATTTCATTTTACCCCCCTAACGGCTATAATTTAAATTTTACTCTTTTACCCTCCAATTGTGAAATGGTTTCATTTTAAGCCCCTATACCGGCAAGTATTTAATAAAAAAAAAAAATAAATCATTTTAAACCCCCCTAAATCTGCTGATTTTAAAAGAGAATAAATCCATTTTACCTAAAAATTAATAATCTAACCCCCCTCACACAACTCACTATCTATACAACACATTACAAATACAAAATCACATACAAATGTCACACACTCTTCCAATACAAACATACATCTTTTTAAGCAAGCAAGAAAAATGTCCTGAATTTCCCAACAACATTTCATGAATCTCCTCACCCGGTCGATGACGCCGAACTTTTCAACAATCCAACAGAACAACAACAAGCTGTTCTCCAATGGCAACAAGCACAAACCTAAACCGTGATTTAGATAATCATACAACAAAACACCACCATCATTCCAGCCAAACTCAGAATCTTCCCAAATACACTCACTCCCCAACCTCAAACAAGTCGATTCAGCCAAAAAAAGGCGGTCGCAAGGAAAAAAATGCCCAAAGGGAAAAATGTTACGTAACAGCCCCCAAGAGGCCGGTAGCAGCGGGCCGTTTTGGCTACCGGTCGAAGAAAATTGCTTTGCAACATGTTACGTGCCGTTTCCCGAAGATAATAATGTCGAAAGGTCACAAAAGCAAAGACTTTTGGTATCGGGTTTGACACGAGTTCAATTCGAAAAAATTTCAAAACCGACGAAGATATGATTGACTATTAAAATGGCATACTCAATCCACTTGCCAAAAGTTCCACGCCTGCGTACAAACTGCCAAGACTTTGGGGAAAAGTCTGGCGAAAAACGATTTGGATTTATTTGAAAACGGGCTCAAAGTATATTACCGTGACCAAGCATAGAGGGGTCGCGTTTTCTCAAGAAGAGCTTGGGCCTTTTGAGATTCCACCGACAAAAAAGGGACGCAACACGGAACAAGTTGACCATTAACCGTAGACGTCCCCAAGGGTGCTAGCCAGATGATCTAGTCGTCACGATGCACGACCACCGCGCGCACATCCGGAAAACTACGGCCCGCCAAGACAAGCAAATCCTACGCAGAACGGCGACACCGGTGGAATAGCTGCTCGGCCCAATTCGGGAGCTAAATGGAGCGGACTTCGTCTGAAACGGTAAGCCGCCAAAGGGCTTTCGAAGCCAAAGCCGAAAAAGAACCGCACCACTAATGCGTTTGGAGGAGTTAGGTTTACTAGCTACTAAGCACCAAGATTAGGACGAAGACGACTGCCTTATAGGATCAAAGAAGCAAAAAAATTATGATTCACAAACAAAATAAAAAATGATTTGGGTGACGAGGACGAGAAGACATAAGTTTTTTTTTTTAAATTTCGTAATGTATTTTTTTTAATTTCGTAATGTTTTTTTTTAATTTCGTAATGTTTTTTTTAATTTTGTAATGTTTTTTTTTATTTCGTAATGTATTTTTTTTTAATTCGTAATGTTTTTTTTTAATTCGTAATGTGTTTTATTTTATGTAATTTGTATGTTTAATTATGAATGAAATGGTTAGTTTGTTAAAAGAATGAAATAATTGTTTAGGGGGTTTTATGAAAATAAAGAGGTGAGTGGTGTTATTTGGTGTTATGATTAGAGGAGTGGTGTTGGTGTTGGTGTTATGCTGATGTGGCACCCAAAAAATGGTGTTGCCAAGTTACGATACCTGGCACTCTTAGAATTTTCTTGTAAAACCGGGTTAGTTGGACCTTCAAATCCGACAAAAACTTTGTTTAACTTTCATTATCAAATTTCATTTGCAATCCTTTAACTAGCACAATATTGCTATTATATATACTGGGAGATGAGATCAATGTAGACCCAACATCTATTAAAGACCCAATGTACCAATTATAGTCAATTATTTTTTCGTTAAGTTAAAAAAAACTCACTTTCCACCTCTTTTTTTAAAATAAAATATCTTGCAAACGATAAATCGTCAAACGACAAAAAATACACATTGGACGAGAATTAAATCATCTTTCTATAGAGGGGCACTTTGATATACTTTCGACGAACTTTTTTTTGATTTTTTTTTCAGTCACGTCTGAAAAAAATCACATATGATTTGTATCAGAATCACATGTGATTTGTGATACAAATCACATGTGATTTTCCAGAAGCACATATGATTTTTTCAGACGTGACTGAAAAAAAAATTAAAAAAAAGTTCGTCGAAAGTATATCAAAGTGTCCCTCTATAGAAAGATGATTTAATTCTCGTCGCGATGGTATGTTTTGTTTTGCGTAACGATTAACGGTTTGTGAGATATTTAATTTTTAAAAAATAAGTGGAAAGTAGGTTTTATTTAATTTGATGAAAAAATAAATGAAAAGTAGGTTTTATTTAATTTGATGAGAAAATAGAAGTTAATTGGATCTTTAATAAATTGTGGGTAACTTTTCTCATATAATTGGCACTCTCTTAATCTACATCTTTTACCTTAACAAATTAATCTCGGTAATCATAAACGTATTAAAAATTTATAATTTTTAATAATTGCTTTCAATATAAACTAAAAAAGTAAGATAATTTTTTTTTTACGGAAGGAGTAACCGAAAATTATAGAGCATAAATTGTTGGGAGATAAAATCTGAAGAAAGATATACATTTGGGCTTATATTTCATAAGCCATAATTTTTCGGCTTATTTTGAAACTTGCGGGCTTATATAAGTTTATTATGATATGATAAACTTATATAAGCTCATAAGTCCCAAAATAAGCCAAAAAATTAGAGCTTATGAAATATAAGTCGAAATCAAATTTGATTTGGGCTTATATTTCATAAGCCAAAATTTTATGGCTTATTTTGAGACTTGGGGGCTTATATAAGTTTAGGGTTTTAGTCGTACAATAGCAACGTACTTTCTCTAATATTCCGTTTTGATACGTGAACTTTTTTTGTTTCACTTAATGTAACGAACTTTCAAGTTTTGTGTTAATTTGCACCAACTTTGACTGGCAACCGGGAAAAAAGTTAAAAAACCGGAAAAAAACCTATGTGGCATGTTTAATACTTTTTCTAATGTTCCGTTTTGGTACGTAAACTTTTTTCTAGAAATGTTCCTTTTGTACTGAACTTTTTTTATACACACTTTTTATACTCCGTTTTTAAATCATTTTTTTATAACGTTTTTATATACATTTGTTATACACATTTTATGCAATACATTTTTACACATATTTTTTTCCACACATTTTTTATACAAATAATTTTACCACATACTATTATACACTTGTATAAAAACGGTGCATAAATCTGTGAATAAAAAACTAGTAATAAAAATATGTGTAAAAAAAATGTATGTATAAAAATAAATGTTATAAAAATGTGTATAAAAACGTGTAAAATATGTGTAAAAATATGTATAAAAACGTGTGTAAAAAAATATGTATAAAAATATGTATAAAAATGTGTTTAAAAATATGTGTATATAAACGTGTATAAAAATGTGTATAAAAATACGTGTATAAAAATGCGTGTAAATAATGTATGTATAAAATGTATGTATAAAAATATGTGTATAAAAATGTGTATAAAAACGTGTGTAAAAAATATGTGTTTATAAATATTTGTATTAAACGTGTATAAAATATGTGTATAAAAACGTGTGTATAAAAATATGTGTATAAAAATGTTTGTTTAAAAATATTTGTATAAAAATGTGTTTATAAAAACGTGCATAAATTTTAAAAAATAATTAAAAAAATAAACAATCGTTAGTATAAAGGACAACGTTGCAAACGTTTGCTTGGGCTAAGAAAGCCTAAGGTACAAACGGTCGTTAAGAGTGGAACAAAAATATAGGCTGGTTTCCGGTAAAAACACGTATGTGGTGCAAATTAACACAAACTTGAAATTCGTTACATTAAGTGGAACCAAAAAAAAGTTCACCGTATCAAAACAGAAACAATAAATGAAAGTACAGTTGCTGATTGGGTATAACACAACCATAAGATATATGCATAATAAATTTAAGATAAGCCCCTAACTCTCAAAATAAGCCAGAAAATTAAGGCTTATGAAACATAAGCCCGAAACAAACACCCCCTACAACTTACAAGTTAAAGGGTTGGAATGGCAGTTTTATGAACAAATATAGGCCCAAATGTCGTCTGCAAAGGCGAATGGAAAACAAGCGGTTCAGAAGACTTGTTTGAGAGGACAAAAATAGTAACAAAAGCGGTTCAAAATTAAAACAAGCCCAGGTTAGGTTGGTTCAAAGTTATATATATTCTAACAACAGGGTTACCCTCCCCCCACCCGCACCCTCCCCTCCCCCCCCCCCCCCCCCCCACCCCCCCCCCCCCGCCGTTGCTGCGGGAACGTTATTTTTAGCGCGTTGTTGGCGGCCAATGTTATATTATTATATTTTTTTAATTTTGTGCGGGTTTATTTTTTCGGTCCTCATGTTTAATAGTTTGTTTTTTTCTTATATGGCCTTATGTGTTGGGCCCTCATGTTTAAAAAACGTGTATAAAAATATGTATAAAATGTATGTATAAAAATGTGTATAAAAATGTGTATAAAAAACGTGTGTAAAAAATATGCGTTTATAAATATTTGTATTAAACGTGTATAAAAACGTGTGTATAAAAATGCTTGTTTAAAAATATTTGTATAAAAATGTGTATATAAAAACGTGTATAAATTAAAAAAAATAAACAATCGTTAGTATAAAGGACTAACGTTGCAAACGTTCATTGGCTAAAAAGCCTAACGTTACAAACGGTCGTTAAGTGGAACAAAAATATAGCTGGTTCCGGTAAAACAAGTTTGATGGTGCAAATTAACACAAAACTTGAAAGTTCGTTACATTAAGTGGAACAAAAAAAAGTTCACGTATCAAAACGAAACAATAAAGAAAGTACGTTGCTATTGTATAACTAAAAACCAAAAGTTTATTATGATATAATAAATTTATATAAGCCCCTAACTCTCAAAATAAGCCAGAAAATTAAGGCTTATGAAACATAAGCCTGAAGGCCCTGAAACAAACACCCCCTACAACTTGCAAGTTAAAGGGTTGGAATGGCAGTTTTATGAACAAATATAGGCCCAAATATCGTCTGCAAAGGCGAATGGAAAACAAGCGGTTCAGAAGACTTGTTTGAGAGGACAAAAATAGTAACAAAAGCGGTTCAAAAGTAAAACAAGCCCAGGTTAGGTTGGTTCAAAGTTATATATATTCTGAATGGTAGGTTGATGTATCTCTCTAGAACGACTAGGGTTTAATATGAAAATATCTTCTTCCCCAAAATAAAACAAAACAAAACCAAACAGCAGCATTTCCAACAAAGGGTTCAAGCAACCAAGGGTTTCTTCCTCTTCTTCATCTTCAGGTGCAACCAAACACGTAATCTTTCTTATTCTTAATTCCATTTCCTAGTATTTATATCTAATTATTTGGATTTCTTTCTTAGATGCTAATTATTTCTGCCCTAAGCTGTTTAATCCTATCAGATCATACATATACTTCTTCTGTTTCAAATTAATTCTTCAGTTTTATGGTTGTTTTTTTCCCCTTCAATGTGGTTACTGGTCTGGTTCAAAAGGGTCAATAATTTGTTTTTATCAAACTGATTAAACAAACAAGTGTATGTTGCAACTTGAAGAATCAAACAAGGTGTTAGAAACTTAGATTGCGTGTTGTACCTTTTAAGTTGATGTTGTGCAGCCTCTTAACTTAACCAAAGAAATTTTGCGTTTACTAGTGCCTCTTTTTCTGTTACTTTTTTTTTTACCCCCAACAGCTGATTACACAAGTGAGCTTTTCCTATTCTTAGCTGCTGTGATTTAGAATTTTCGGATTTTCCGTTCTTTTTTATTATGCTTTCGTTATCAGGTGCTGATAGGATAATCAGAGTGACTACATTCGTTTATCTTTTTGTCTTCTAGTAAGGAAATGCATGTTACCTTAAGATATTAGTTGCAAGAGCTCTTAAAACTTTGGAGTGTGGTACCCAAGTACAGTTCATTGGAAATAAAAATGCAATCACAAGCTTATGTGTTCTATAAACAATAGGAAATTACATATGCTAGCTGAAGCAAATCATCAATTATAATTTCCTATCAATAGCGTCAAGTAGCAATGATTGATTATTCTAAGTATTTTTTCTGTATTGACTGGTGTTGCAGAAGCTTGTAGTGTTCAATCCTTGAAAAGCGTCATGTTTACCACAACGGTGAGGTATCTTGGTACAAAGCCAAAACCAGCAATGAAGGCATTGGAACCTAGATTTCGGCCTGAACAAAATCAAACCATCACCAGGGCAATTTTTGAAATCCTAAAGGAGCATGGTCCTCTCAGTGTTGCTCAAACATGGGAACGCGTTCAGGTTACTTCATTTCTTTTGTCTCGGTTCATTACGAGTTGACAGTTTAGTAGACATGTCAAATATGTATATAAATGGTTTCTTGTGGTATGGATCAGCTTCTGTTGGACGCAAAATGCCTTTTGTCCAAAAATGTTGAACTGTTATATGATTCTAGTAATAAGTAATTTTCCTTAAAAAAGAATAATGCTGGATGTTTTATGCATTTATAATACACTTTAGGCGACTTTTAACCCATCTGGCCTTTTTCAATTCAAATATGATCTGATGCGATCCATTCAAAGTGATTGGGTGACATTGTTATCTCTGGAAATGAGTTGGATGCATTATGCGCATTTTGTTTGAAATCTTTTTGTGATTGTTAAGGTCTCAATTTGACGGGTACAATATAATGACATGCATTTTGCAGCAAGTTGGTGTGCAAGACTTGACTAGCAAAACACAAATGAAGACAGTACTGAGATGGATGAAGGAAAGGCAGAAGCTTAAGCAAATATGCAACCACGTTGGTCCCAACAAGCAGTTCCTCTACACCACCTGGTTCACACCCGACGTTAACAAGCAAAGATCCACCAAGGTCAAGTCTTCTTAACCAAGGCATCTTGAACTAGATAGACCGCAATACTCTATGCGGTAATAGCGGCACATTGTTATGCCTTTGTGCTTTGAAGTATGACTTGAATCACATCATGTTCTATGAACAATTTTGGATATGTAAAACAATTTTAGATATCGGTTTTGACATAATAAGCATGTGTTGTTTTGCTATTATGATTCTGTTAATGATGCTTGCATTTTCGTGATTTGTTGTATTTCTTAATGTAATGGGTTGATGAGTACTGAAGAAACTTGTACCAACCCCAGAGTTCTGCCTATAGAGATGCAAGGCACAATGGTCAGCTGATATGCAGTGATGGTTTAGTATATAGATGGGCAAAACGTCTGAACCTATTTGTAAAACTCAAGAGTGAGCAAAACTGTTCCAAACAAGTCCTAAATCTTGTTATTGTTGTAGCAGTTACGAGAGAGAACAATGTGAAACGTGATCTAAAGGACAAAGACAAGCGCATAGGTTTGATCTTTTTGGACCTGTATGTGGAGCAATCAGTATTAATAATGTATAGTCAACAAATTGATATGCATATTGGATTGGTTTCTTTTTGAGTATGGTTGTTTAACCTGATCTTTTATGGAAATCATGATGAATGAGGTGCACAGATTTCTCTTGCAATAACCATGAGCAATCGATATATATAATTTTTCATTGGTATCTTTTGGCCTTTATTGCCGACTGTTGTGTTCCAAAGTAGTTCTTGCAGCCCCACAAGAACTGCCATGCCAAAGAACCTCACTGGGATTTCAGGGTGAAAGATTCCTCCCTTCAATGTTAGTAGCATACTAGCATGTAGCATTTCTTACCATTGCAAATTTGCAATCATCATTTCTTGAGTGCAACAAAAACAATATACACTGCCTCACTACCCTTCCCCTTAGTATTGTTACATGAAACTTCCAGAATTCCATGACGGATGTCCAAATGAATGCTAATGAATTTAACAGCTCAAAATATTTCCTGTTTAACTAAAAACATAAATTGACTATAAATGGCTGTCCTTTCCGGTCCTGATTACAAACTAACGAACATAAAAACTCGTGGAGACAGACAACATGTTTCACTATACTGGTTTCCAATATACAAAATCCCTTTTTCAGGAAAAACTAACATCAATGGTGGCTCTTTGCCTTTTGCAATACATCCTTCAGAACACCAGCAATTCTATCTGCCATATGCCGCTCTAAAAACATTTGTTTCACCCTCTCATACCCTCGCTTTCCCATTGTTAGCCTCTTTTCCACATGTGTAGCAAGTTTCACAATATTAGTGGCAAGAGGAGTCACCCCTACTTTCCCTGCAGGATGCAGAAACCCTGTCGACCCGTTCACAACAATCTCTGCAGTCCCTCCAGCTGATGTTCCCTGCCATTTTCCATATGCCAATAAAATGGTGTCATTGATTATTTAATATAGGTCAAAAGTTCATTTTTGAAGTAACAGAAACAATAAATATACCAATACAGGAAGCTGGAACGCCATAGCTTCAATTGTTATCCTTCCAAAGCATTCTCCTCGACCCTAGAGAGATGAAAAACAAGAAATGATGTTAGATTCAAATGTTGACTTTCATTTTGTATGGTGGTAGCAACACTTGTAACCAATTTATCATTAACAGATAAGACACTTCACAGCAATACATGAAAAATAATAGATCCAGAGAGTAACTAGTTGACATCTATATATGTACCTGAGAGTTTTGGACTAGAACATCGATTGCTGCTAAATATGGGGCGACAGTAAGTGTTTTATTAACAAAATGAACTCGATGTTGGATTTGATTCCGTGCTACAAAATCCCTAAGTTCTGTTTCGAATTTTGTCTGCACACTCATATCACTCCCTACAATTACTGCATGTATTGAGGGCACTTGAAGCTTCTTTTGTTGGATCAGTTGCAAGCTTTCGTAAAACGAACGTAGAAATAAGTCTTGACCTTTTCCCCGTGAAACACCTGCACATCAGTGGTAGCAAATATATTATCAGAACATAGCTGTTTAGAAGATTGTACATAAGTACATACAACAACTAGCTAACAGAAACCCTTGCATGCTTTCTCAATACCCCTTTGACTATAAAAATATATTATATTTTATTAAAGAAACATAATTACACTAGAGCGGAAGCCTTACTATTGATAGCAGCGAATAATATATCATCATTTCGCACTCCAAGGGACTCCCTAACATGCTCTCTCAAAACCCTTTTCGCCACATTATCTTCAGCAACATCCATAAGTTCTTTGCTGTTACCAAGGTGAACCACGTAGGTTTTCGGCATCTTGATTCTACAAATTAGCATATGTATACAAATATCGATGTCAAAACATGTGTTATCTAAATAAGATTCGAGTGTTTTTAGAGAAAAAACAGATGCGTACTTCAAGCGCTCTTGAGTTCTATTCTGCCAGTATTCAGCTGTTACATGAGAATCAATCATAGAGCCAGCAACGTAAGGCAGGTGCTTAACATAGTCCAATTTAAAGTAATGGCCTCTCATTTCATGAATCCACCATAGTACTTTTGGTAGTACACGAGGAACATCTTTGTTTAGAACAGCATCAAGCCATTTTCCAGCAACAGCAGTATTTAAGACTACCAAATCAGCTTTTAGGGCGGTATCTATAGCTTCTTGACCCTTGGCAGAGAATACCTAAAAGATACTTGAGAGCTTTAGGAGGCAAGCTAGAAAAGTAAGGTGGCACTAAAGTAACTACCGACACATAGCCTTACAAATATCATGACCATGTGAAATGTCATTTAATAAGTTAGTTTTCAAATAAATTTATAAAATGTGGCAGTGGAAGATGTACCTGCACTCCACGGTCCAACATTTTGTTCTCCAAATTGTATATCACCTCATCTGTTCCAGATGGTTTTTGGTTTGTTATCCAACAAACTTCAGCACCAACGCCACGTAATAAAAATGCTAGTTCCATCAAAAGCAATGGACCACCTAGAGAAATATAATGAAATGCTTCAGAAGGAAATCATGGAATAAAGAAACAAAAGAAACACAGATCAAAAAGGGCAAGCGTTTTCTGCTATCTAAATTTAGCTTCCTCTCACTTCTTTTCCAGAAACAAAGAAGAAGAAAGCCGCTTATTTGCAACAACTTCTATAGCAAACTTTCCCTCAGTAACGTTATTACAGAGTATATGTGCTACTGATTTACTGATTTTCTGTCAAAAAGTATTTACTTAAATTTGATTCATAAAGAGTATTTTTCCCCTTATTTTCATGTGGTAGAACAAGCATTTTGCATGTTTGACAGATTTAGCATATGGGCATGGAATCAATTGTTGCAATTTTCATGTAACGTCTGACAAAAAAAACAGATAACTTATATGATTACTAGCAACTTAAGCAACTAAAAATCAATGTATAGAACCTTTTAGGATAACCACCCTGTCTTCCTAAACATAAGGAAAAAAACAAGAACTAGAAGTAAGCATATGCAATTGCATTTCTCCCAATCCAAGGCACGTTAGTGAAAGTTTACTTAGAAAGGTATCAAAACCAAAATCCTAGCCTAGTAGAGACGCCTCTACGTTTCCATTAGATGCAGAGGGTTAGGTTGTGTTTAGTAGGTGAGAAATGAGGCATTTTTCTATAAAAAAATTCACAAAAAACTGAAAAAGTAGGGAGCTTGTTTAGCCGCAAATTTTTGAAAAGTTTTTCTAAGAAAGTGAAAAATTCAAGTTTCAAAGTGTAAATATAATTTTGAAAAGAGCTATTTACACTACTCAACATTTTTCCTTACACTAAATCTCTTGCATTTTTCGTTTTTATAAAAAAATATCATCTAATCACGTTTTCTAAATTTTCAACTCTTTTTTAGAGATAAAACCCCCTTCAATTTTCTAAAAAAAAAAAGTCAAGATACAGATATAAGGAAATTTTGCTACAACTAAACACACCCTTAGCTCCTAAAAATCGACTTAGTTTCAATAACATATGCAGATCGAACAATCACTTGGTCCATAACAGCAGGAGTTTTTCTATGAAGACCACAACAATCAATTTACATCACATATTTCCAATCTCTCAGCGTACCGTCAAACACCTTCAAATGAACAACACACGAGGTCATGAGCTGAATAAGTATCAGAACCTCCTATTGCTTGCTAAACAGCTATTCCTATACAAGCGCAATATTGGTTCAAACCTCGCTAGGTATGTACATTTGGAGGTGGCCAGGGAAGGGTCGGAAACGGTCCCGGGATTAACCCGGTGAGGCTGCGTACAACTGAGTCAACTAGGCTCGCCCTCCCTAGTAACCTGAACAGGGAAAACCACATCCGTTTTTTATTGGAACTAAACTAAACCTAAAACTAACGCGCAAAACTAATACAAATCTAGTCACAAATATAACAATGTAGCTACCAAACATTATCAAAAACACATCAAAAACAATACCAGAAAGTGACAACTCATGCGAAACAAGCAAGACAAGTTTAGACTTCATAAAACTCAACGGGCTCGCCACGACACCAATCCGATCCTTCACCGAACTCTCCGCACTCTTCTCATTCGCCCGCGGCAGATCGAACCGATGCCGATCACAAGACGAGTCATAAGCAGCTCGGATTATAAAAGCAACTGCAGTTGAGATGGATAACATGGCTAATAGAATTAATAACCATCGTTTCTTCTGGAAGCATATTGTTGATGGTGTGTGTTTGGCCATTGTTAGGGTTTATTGATTTAGGGTTTCATTTGGAGTGTTTGGATTGGGGTTTTGTGAGTGTGATTTTGAGATTGAAAGTGAGTTTGATTTGAATTGATTTGATTTAGGGGTTTGGTTTGAAATGGAGTAGAATAGTGAGAGTGATGAGGTTTCTCACTGGTTTCTGGTTGCTTTTGGGGGTGTTTGGGGTAACAATGTTTTATGCTTAGAAAGGAGCAAAATTCTTACCAAAAATAGACAATGATACAAAAAATATACAATCAAGTTAGAGTGTTAATTACCTACTGTATTATTTTACGTTAGCGCCAAGTTGGCATCCCTTCAACAAAACACCAATAATTAAAACACCAATAATTAAAACACCATTTCCAGCAAAAAAACCAACGGCATGCCATTCTTCCTTTTTTTCCATTTTTATTTAAAGAGAAAAGTGCAAATATACTCTTTGTGGTTTGCAAAAATTGCAGACTTACTCTTCAACTTCACGAAAGTGCAGGTGACCTCCTCAGTTTGAAACTTTCATTGCACTTGTGCTCCCTGCCAGGGAGCACGAATGCAATGGGAATTGAAACTTCGATTGCACTCGTGCTCCCTGCCAGGGAGCATGAATGCGACACAAGTTTCGTTTTGGGGAGGCCGCCTGCACTTTCATGAAGTTGGGGAGCAAATCTGCAAATTTGGGAAACCACAGGGAGCATATTTGTAGATTTCTCTTATTTAAACAAACACATTTTCTTCCACTAAAAATAAAATTACAAAACGTAAAATAAAATACGACAATTCGATAAAAAAAAAGGACTGTAAATAAAGAAACTATATTTCCTGCCTTTGTTGTTGTAGATGTTGTTGCCAAAGATGATTCACAAGATTATGTTGAAAGGCGGTATGCACCTCTCTGTCTTTTGAGTAAAGGGTTTATACCCGGTGAATGAATTAAATAAATATGAAATTGAGTACACGAAGAGTAGTTATGAAACTACTCTTAGAAAAGAACAAACTACATGACTTGCAACAATGTCTAGGCGACTCAAGGAGTTTGTATTCTAAGCGAGTCAAGGAGTTTTGTACCAAGCAAGTCAAGGGATTAATATGTAAGGCGAGTCATGGGTTAATATGTTAGGCGAGTGACGGGTTGATAACTGGGGAGTATGAGTATCAAGTGCTAGGTGAGTCACGGCTTAAACTAGAAGGTAAGTTTGGGTTCGAATCATAGGCGAGTCAAGGAAACATGCAAGGCAAGTTCAGAGAGTTTGAAGCGTTATAATGGCGAGTCGTGTGTTTCTAAACCTTATCGAGTTGACTCGGTCATTAGAGAGATGGAGTTGCAAAAGTTACAAGCCCTAATCCATATTAACATTGGTTACCCTCAACTCCAAAATTCTCTGCATCGTTAGTCCTTTGTTAACGAGAAATCAATTACATCATTAGTCCTTAGTTGTCAAGGATCCTAACGATCATTAGACAAGGACTAAAACCATAAAACCAACAACAAAAAAACACAATACATCACATTTAAAACGATCCGTGTAAGATTCACATAAACGACAAACAGATAATATTCAGGATTATGAATGACAAGTGACTACGGGGTTGATTTGTTATCACTTATTTGAGATTGAAGTGGGATTTCACGAAGAAGTGTACTTATTTCATCATCGAGCTGACCTTCTACTTTCCAATTCTTTTCTTCACACCCCTCTATTGATTGATGACTTGCTTGAGCACGAAGGATTCAGATTAAGACATAAACTATTTAGTTATACCTGATGTAAGGAGTTACATTGTAGTGCTCATAGTATATAACTATCACTTAAAGGAGTTACGTTGTAGTGCTTAGTGTCACATGCAGATGTAAATGTGGATAGTATTCTTCAATCACAATAGTGCAAGCTTAAGTCACAAATTTAGGGGATTGTACTTCAGTCTCAAGTTTGGTATAACGAGTTTACTCATCAGTAGTTACTACAAAGAGCCGACAGAATAGAGGTTGGTAAAGTTGTCATATAGATCAAAGAGTAGAGATGTGATCAGCAGTTTATTCTCACGGGATATTTATGAGCTATAGAATGACAATGCTACTTCAAACATGAACGTCTCGAGTATATGGGCGTACATGAAAATGATGATTCCGAGAGTTCGTAACCATCATTGGGGTAGAAACGTGTACTTGGTGTGATTTACGGGTCAATGAAGATATTGGTTTTGTGGGTTTGTGCTGGTATTATGGTTTTTTACTTCAATGAATTGGTTAATGTGAAGAATTTATGCAAACGTGAAAAGATTAGTTATTGATTTCTTACATGTTCCCCCCGAACGAATAATCACCAAGACCCAATGACAAGAAGCAATTATGTTTGATGTAGGGTTTTTCTATAATTTCCGTTGTGCACTTAAACCTAAGAGTTAGAAGATCGTTCAAGCTACATCAAATTTGTTCAAGATAGGGTTATTGGTTTGGTGGGAAGCTGATTTGGAAACTTCGTCAAAAAGAAGTCCATGAAGAAATATTTTCAAGACATGTTGTATGAATTGAGAGGGAGTTAATCTAGTTCATACCTATTACAATGGTTCTTCAACAAGTAAAGACAAAGAGGATCCAAGCTGAGGTACAAGTATGAAGACTAAAAGACACATAAGACATCTTCATCATTAGAAGCGCCTTAGAAGACTTTATTTTGTTATATTTATACTTGTTAGGAACATTGTAAGTAATTTTGTATGTCTTCACATTGGGAGAAGATTTTTAGCCTTAAAATGTATGAGTCATTTACAAAATTACATTAGTTATCAATAGTTACACACGCAAGGACTAGATATGTTAAGTTAGCATATTTTAGTGTCGTGTGGGCTATATATATCCCCTACGTACTTCCAAGGAGGGGCGAGGTTTCATAGTTAGTGTGTATTATTCTTTCTTTCTCTAATCTAATACACACATCTTTCCTTCACTCTCTATTCTCTCTAGAAATAACATCTCATTTGTTGAAACCTCCCTGACCTCCGGATCTTGGTTTAGCTAGTGAATTTTACGTCTAACATTTTACAACCTCATGTATAATCGAACCAAGATCGAGAGGAGGGGGGTCAAATATGCGCAGTCGTTCCTCTTTGTTAGAAGAAATATATCACTTGTTATAATTATCAAATCACAAAAACATATTAGAAATATAAGATAGAAGATAGAAGAAAATTAAAGAGAAGATAGAGAGAGAAAGTAGAGAGAAGAAGAGAATGGGAGGTTTTTTTAATAAGAGTGAAAATAAAATAGAAAATAACCAACCTTTCTCATGAAATGAGAAGGGTATTTATAAGGCTCCCTAGCTAGGTCAACACCTATCTTTACATAAGATGGGCCAAGCTTGGCTTTTGGTTGGGCTTTTGACCCTAAACGTATACAAGGTTAGATTAAACCTCAAGTGCGTGATCCCAACTAGCCTATTACATTTAATACAAAGTTCCTAAAACATAAAGACCCGTTACAAGTAATAATGTTTTTTACTTCCTTTGTTTGACTCAATATTTTGAGGCTAACAATCTCCCCCGAAGTAAAATCACTGTGTTCTTCAATTGTGAGATCATTAATCTTCTTTGTCTTTTAAGCTCTAGAGTCTTAGGTCTTGGTCTTAAACTTTGTTGTAACAGCTTCATTCCTTCATGCATTGTGATCTATGGTCTTGAGCCTTTGTCATTGTCTTTTAACTTTGTCGTTAGTTCCGAGATCTTTAGATCTTTCCTTGTTGTGGATGAACTTGATAAGGGTAGCCGGTATATGAGTCGTCGTTTGAGGACCTGTACTTTCTGTCTTGTACATCCTTGAATCATCTTGTGCTTAGGACTGACATGCTCATACTTGACTTAAAAGCTAGCTAACAATCTCCTTGACAATCTTTGTCTTGATAATCTTGGTGTCCTTTAGGAAGATGTTGAGTAGCAGTGTTGCTGAAGACTTTTGCTACATGTACTTGAGCTTTCATCATGGATTTATATTCATCGGTCGATGATTGAGCATGTGGTGATGAGTATGACATTGTTGGGTGAGGTAATTACTCCTTCGTCTTAACTTGCATATGAATGTTAGTGATAAACAATAGATATAGACGGATGTCTTGTTCATTCGTCGAAGTTCGGTAACTTTAACCTATAGTTCCGTGAGGACTGTTTTACAGTATAAATATTGTACCTGCTTCATCAGGATTTGATTCGTGAAATGAATCTCCTTAAGAGGTTTTCCAGCTTGAAATGTGGTTTATCTAAAGTTGATACGTCGAGAGACGCTAACAAAGCTTTTCGATATTCTACAACTGTTCCTATATTTGGATTCCCTTGCAAGTTAGGATAATGGACGAATATAGGTGAATTATTGATGTTCACTTGTAAAGTAAGCAATCAACAATTCTAGGTGTTTCTCGTCAAATCCCAATACCTGGATCACACTGGATTTCTAGTTTGCACATGTTTGATTCATATTGAATCTCGTAAGTCACCTACCATAGAGCTGTTTAAAGTTGACTCTGGAAGGAGAAACATTCGTCATTGTGAAATACTAAAGAGTATCACTCTGAATGTTCTGGCAAGATCACAAGGATAATGCGTAGGACTCTTATTAACAGCTTGTGAACTTAATTGTGTACAACAAGTGTTTTTGTCATTTATGTGCCCTAAAGAGATTTATGATTGATCTCTTTTGCTCTTGACAAGGATCGAAAACACCTTATTTGGGGGGTCTTGGTTGATCAAAGAACACAAGATGAATCATTGTTAGTTTTAGTGAGAGAAAGTAGAGAGAGGGTGAGATGAACAAAAAGAAGAAATATTAGATTGAAAGGAAAAATGAGAAAAATGAATGATGACATCAAATAACGCCTATTTTATAACATCATTTATCCCATGTTATTAACCCATTTTGTATAGTTATTGCAAAGAATTGTTACTTAATCGTTTATATTTGAGAATTGCAGTAATTATGAAGTAATTGGTGAAAGTTAGCAAAAGGCGCGCATTATGGAGCTTAAATAAAGATATTTTGAAGATTACTATTCTGAAGACCAATACGTCGTATCCCTCAAGGAAGATACGGCGTATCTGTGCCTACACTCACCAAAGACCACAAAGGAATAAAGATCAATACGCCGTATCCAGAGGACTCAATACGCCGTATTCAAGATATGGAATCAATGTAATATTATGGAAGATATCAAGCGTGGTCCCTACTCTAAGAAATCTCAGCAGGAACCCATATCCAGTCATAGAGAAACTCGGCAATGTAAAGTGACAATAATACTCTGAAGAAAATCTGTAGAAGAGCAGTCAATATAATGTCACAACATACAAAAGCAAGTACGTTGTAATCGACCCTCGCCTATAAATAAAAAAGTGGATGTGCACAACTGCTTTGATAAAAAACCAACTCGATCAGCATAGTGCTGCAAATCCTCTGAAACCATGCCCGAAGGCTTGCTTAAGCCCAATAGAGATCGCTGTACAAAGACAAACATTGATCAGGATGGTTTGACATCCCGAAAACCCAGGAGGCTGATGCATGTAGACAATCTCATATTATGTACCATATAGAAATGCATTCTTGACATCAAGCTGATGAACAGGCCAATGTCGAGAAAGAGCAAGGCTAAGTACCGTACGAATAGTGGCCAGATTAACAACCGGGCTAAATGTCTCATCAACATCAATACCAGTAAGCAGTGTTTTACCATTCGCAACAAGGCGAGTCCCCCCCCCTTGTAACGATTAAGAGTGCCATCAGCATTATATTTATGCCGAAAAAGCCATAATGAACGAACAATGTTCGCGTCCGATGGTCGTGGCACAACAATCCAAGTATTATTTTTAATTAAAGCATTATATTCATCAAGCATAGCACGATACCAATGCGGGTCTTGAAAAGCATGGTTATAGGACTTTGGAATAGGGGAAATTAGTATGACATAGAAAAAGTATATCGATGAGTAGGACGATAGAACCGGTAACACGTTTCACGGTAACGAGTGAACCAATGAGAGTAGAGTCGAAGCGGGATGCGGTTGGGTGGAGTGTAGCAGGTGAGGGAACCGGGGAAAGGAGTGGGTGGTATACTGTTTTGTGTTGGATGATTTAGTCGTAGGGTGTGTGGGTGTAGTAGGGAAATGAGTGGGCTCAGAAGTAGAGTGTTTAGTGGGCTGATTGGTTGCGGGCCAGTTTGAGTGGTGCTAAGTAGAAGTTGGCATGTGGTGATGGGAATGATGTGGGTTGTCGAGTGCGGCAACTAGGGAAGCCCAACAGTGGCCATTTAAGAGCATAATGTTTTTTGTATTAAATTAGGATCGGTGTCAAGGAAATTGTATGGTGGTGAGGCATCGGGAGTCATAGACCCATACGGAAAAACCGTCTCATCAAAAGTCACGTGACGAGATAGAATGATTTTATCCGTATTTAAGTCAAACAAAAAAACCGATACCTATGGAGATTGGTGGTAGCCACGAAAAATTGGAGGGAGTAGCACGGGTTCGAGTTTGTGATGGTGTGAACAAGTGGGTAGCAAGACACAGAATAACACGAAGTTCGGCATAATTAGTATTTTTCTTATAAAGACGTATGTGGTAAATCTCATGTTAATCGCAGTGGATGGAAGAATGTTTAAGAGATGTGCGGCCATGTGAAGGGCTTCAACCCAAAAGGTAGGGGGTAAATGTGCTTGAAATAATAAGGTACGGATGAGTAGTTAATGTACGTATCCTAGCGTTCCGACTTGCCATTTTGTTGAGATGTTTGGGACCAAGAGAAACGAATGGTAATACCATTTGGTGGCAAATAATTGGAGTGTAGAAGGCATTGTTGTCAAACTCCACCTCCATGATCACATTGCAAGGGATTTAATATCACACTGAGCACTGGATTTTAACAAAAAGACACGGAAATGAATGAATTTAGACAAAGCTCTACTTATTTACGGAAGAGGATACACCCACAAGTAATGTCAAAAATGATCTAAAAAATAAAAACATAGTATTAATGCTTAAACTCTCGAAATGGAGAAGTCCACACAAAAACACAAAAAACACCCTCAACCAGAGACAGCACACCACACGAACAACCAACCACAATCCACCCCAAAACAAACCAACCACACACCCACAAACCAGAACCAAAACCAAACTACTAAATACATACACAAAAAAACTAAAACACACAACAAAAATAATACAACAACACAAAAACCACAACAACAAAACACCAAATCTGAGTGAATAAAGTCAAAAGGAGACTTAACAACTGTTCTTAGAAAAGCGAAAAAGGAGTCGCAACGTTCTTGCCAAGCTGACAAGCATGACAAAGCACAGTGGACTTAGTCTTATTACAAGAAATTAGATTATTAGAAACTAAATGACGTAACACTTCACTTCCAGGATGACCCAGTCGTTGGTGCCACGTCTGCTGACCGACTAAAAAAGCTTGAGGATATGACAGAATGGTGACGCATATAGAGATCACCCCGTGCTGCAACATCGGAGTAGAAATCATAACCTGGGTCGAGTAATCCCTTAACAGAAAAACCCAAACTCCAGCACATTCAATAGGTACATTTTATTTCTCTAACAAAACCAGTCTGACCGGAAATTAAGTTTTTAAAAACAATGTTTGGTGTTATGATACATTATCTAGGTGAAGAGGTCGGTAAGTGAGTAGGTAAAGTGCTATGGCGCCGTGTTGGTGACTGGAGAAATGATTTCCCGTCACCAACACCAAGAAACAGATGGATACAAGCACGATACAAAGAGTACTTAAATTAGTGGCATTAGAGTTAAGATGAGAACGACCACCGTATCCATGTCCAAATTGCATCTGTTGGAATCCGAAGAGTCATGGTATTAAACGCTTGAGGCAAAAGCGTTGCTTGACCATTTGCTAGAGTCAAACCTTGTACAGTACCCGAGAGAAGAGCCTGTTGTTGTGAGCTGAAGGCTTGTTGAGCCGGCTGTTGATCAGACTGGAAGCCTGGTGGAGCTGTGGGTCGAGATTGGCCTGATAAGCCATTGAAACCAAATTGGGTCAACATGGTTTGTTGGGCTTGTAATAGTTGTAGAAGCTGCTGTTGTTGTGATACATTCAACCTACCAGATTAAGATCCAGCATGCATAGGTAAAGTCCCCTGAGTGGTGCGATGAGTTGTAGAATTATTACTGTTGCGAGGAGTACCTGAGGAACGAGAGGAGTCATGAAGGAAACGACAAGCATCGCCCCAACGACAAAAGCCACGTCAAACTTCCGTCACACCTCACTGTAGTGGTACGGTTGTCCCGTTCTTCGATTGTTCCATCCCGTTTGATTACGACTTGATGCTTCAGCCAATAGCACTTGAGGAGCACTTGAAGTAGTGCCAGTAGGGAGTACAGAAGACCGAGAACGAAGCCTCAGCTCCTCCGTTGCCACCATCGGTCAAACAGTAGCCAAGTCACGGAAAGGATCCTTGTGGTGCTATAAGATTTGATCGAGACTCCATATTTGTCACTTTAAGCCGTTGATGGCAGATATGTGAGCTACATCGTCATCAGACAAATCCGTAACCTAAATCCATTAAGAATGGTGAGGATTGCCTCGATCTATGAAAATTATTCAATCATCAGTTTGGTCTCCCCCTTTGAAATGACCTTAATTCTCCTTATAAGGAGATGGTGCTGTGCGTTTGTTGACTGGAAAATGGTTTCAATGGCATCCCAAGCGGCTTTAGCCATTTTTAGGATTTGCTTTAATCAACCTCTTTCGAAGGGTCAAAGAGAGGGTGAGAAAGATCCAAGATTTGACGATGGAATCAGCCGTGATCTATTCGTCTGTTGGTGGAGTCGACGTCGAGGCCTCGGTGAACAGTTCTCCGATTGTGCTTTAGGACACCTGAGTTGCTACAATGGCCTTAGAAAAAATAAACTCCGTGTGTAGTAGTTTTGATTCAGCGAGATCCAGCTCTCAGAAGGAGACTGATGATGTTTATGAACCGACATAAAGTTTTTCAACCAAGGTAAGGGTAGAGGTGAGATTGGTGTCGCTGTTTGTCATTATGGAGTTCATTATCGACTGTTTAAATCGAATGTGAAGAGGTGTAAAGGCGACAGTAAGTCGTTGTAGGAGGGATTAGGGTTGTTTTTGTATTAATAAGGGTTGGATCGACTAGGATAATGGGCAGATACCATGTGAACCGTGTTTATTGAATGAGTATAATGAGTACAATACAATGTATATATATACTACACATTGGGCCTAATCATGAGCACAAGATACAAATACAAGTCAGGCCTTTGGGCCATGCAAACACGTCTGCTAACATATTGTACCTGCTTCATCAGGATTTGATTCGTGAAATGAATCTCCTTAAGAGGTTTTCCAGCTTGAAATGTGGTTTATCTAAAGTTGATACGTCGAGAGACGCTAACAAAGCTTTTCGATATTCTACAAACTATTCCTATATCTGGATTCCCTTGCAAGTTAGGATAATGGAAAAATATAGGTGAGTTTTAATGATGTTCACATTGTAAATAAAAGCAATCAACATCAAGGTGTTTCTCGTCAAAACCCAATACCTGGATCACACATGGATTTCTAGTTTGCACCATGGTTTGATTCATATTGCAATCTCGTAAGTCACCATACCATAAAGAGCTGTATTAAAAGATGACTCTGGAAGAAAACATTCGTCATTGTGAAATCCTAAAGAGTAATCACTCTGATGTTCTGCAAGATCACAGGAAATTGCGTTAGGACTCTTATTAACAGCTTGTGAACTTAATTGTGTACAACAAGTGTTTTTGTCATTTATGTGCCCTAAAAGAGATTATGATATTAACTCTTTTGCCTCTTGACAAGGATCGAAAATACCAACCCTAATTTTGGGGGGTCTTTTGGTATGATCAATGACACAAGAGAACAATGTTTAGTTTATAGTGAGAGAAATTAAAGAGAGGGTGAGATGAACAAAAAGAAGAAATATTAGATTGAAAGAAAAATGAAAAAACTGAATGATGACAACAAATAACGCCTATTTTAATAGCCTTATAACATCATCTATCCATGTTAAATACCCCATTTTGTATCTTTTATTGCAAAGAAATGTTACTTTAATCGTTTAAAATTTGAGAATTGCAGTAATTAGAAGTAAGTTGGTTGAAAGTTAAAGGCAAAAGGCGCGCATTTTGGAGTTTAATAAAGATATATTGAAGATTGACTATTCTGAAGACCAATACGTCTTATCCCTCAAGAATATATGTCTTATCTGTGCCTACACTCACCAAAGACCACAAAGGAATAAAGATCAATACGCCGTATCCAGAGGACTCAATACGCCGTATTCAAGATATGGAATCAATGTAATATTATGGAAGATATCAAGCGTGGTCCCTACTCTAAGAAATCCCCAATACGCCATATCCAACTCTTGGATACGCCGTATCCAACCGACTTCCAGACCCTATAAATACAAAACTTAAAAACGAGTTTTAAGTGTGCTAAATCACATTCTCGATACCTAAACCACAAAAGTCGATTTTCAGAGGAGAAAAATAGCAGAAGAGGTCGAGCCACGTATTCAATTCCGTAGGAGACATCGTGTAATTCCATATACTTTAGTAATCGTTCAGTTTTTGGTATCATTCGTTAACTCGGTTAGTTTACCTTGGCTAAATAATTACTCTTGTATTTATTATGACGTTTGAAGGCTAATACCTTCGGGTATTAGCCATTATTATGAAGATTTGAATGTTTGGTATTTGTTTATCTCGATTTCTTGATTTATCATTGAGTGCTTGTTTATGTTTATCAATTTATACTTGTTTACGCGCTTTTGTATGCGACCTATCATTCAACTGGATCTAGTGAAGCGGACCAAGCAGATCTAGAGTCTGGGATAGCTCTCCATATAGTAATTTATACATCTAGAATCATAGTTACACAAATATTGTCCTTCTAAGTCTGTGTCTAGGATACGCTTCGAGCTTAACTAGTTAATTGGATATTGCCAATGGTTTATTGATCGTGTTGACTAGCAGGTGACCTAGATAATTCAACAAGTAACGTTCTGATTCCATTGGATAGTTGGACAAGTGGACTACTAGTGTATAAATTTCCATTAAGCGGTAAGTGGGTAAAGTCTCTATGAGTTAGGGTTTAACAAGATCACCATTGCTTTAATCCCTAAGATAGATTATAATCAGCAAATAGGATGCTTTATGCGGATGCTTTATGCGGATGTTGTAACGCCTAAGTCTTAAGAATGATATGCCACCCCGAGAGAAGAAATCATTGCACTTAATAAACAAACCAACGTTCTAATCGGATTAATAATGCTTAATACAGTTTTCTTATATAAGGTTTGACCGATCTTTCATCTTTTGTTAATTAGCTTGCGTAGGTAACAAGGCCTTGAATTGATTATAGACACCAACCAAACCGTGCCAGTCTCTCAGGCTGAAAACCCCATTTTCCCGTTAGAATTAGGATTTAGACTGAAATAGGTTTAACATAAGATTAGGATAGAATAGAATTAATATAGATTAGATAACTAAGATATTAATTAAATTGATAGATTTAACCTCGCTTCAAGTGTTCGACACCCTACTTACCATGAAACTACTACCGATCGGGTACACTGCCCATTAAAGTGTTGTTTTTGGTTTAGTCGGCAAAATATAAATTTAAAACTTGAATCGTCTTAAATATACCATACAACAACAGCACATCAAGTTTTTGGCGCCGCTGCCAGGGAGTGAAAATTAATCTTGATTTTTATTTGATATTTTGGTTTTTAACATTAGATTAGATCTAACCCGTAGGATTAGTGTAATTTAGATTAGTGTATATTCTGTAATATTTGTATTTAATTGTTTGCTTGTATATATTTGTGTGTTTAATTGTTTGCGCATTTAATTGTTTATCTTAAATACACTGTTATGGTCAACAGATTAATACGGCGTATCCACTTCCATCAGATACGACATATCCAGTTTTCTGTCCAATACAACGTATTCATTCCAACAGATTGATACGGCGTATCCACTTCCATTGGATACGGCGTATCGATCATCTGGAACAGAAGCTGAAATATTTGATTTTCGTGCCAAATTTTACCTTTCTTTGGGACAAATCCTACTGATTGTTTATCCCTTGTTTCAGGTAGTGCATGATAAGGAGTTCCACGAACGAACTATTTACACCTTACAAAGAACCTGAAAGAGAATTTCGATCATCAAGGAGACACTTCAAGACTCTTAAGTCTTGACGAATTGAGATCACCTGATTTCAATCTACTTTCTGACCAAGAATACTCGGAGGAAGAAGAAGAAGAAGCAATGGCGGAAACAATGGAGCAATACATGAGCAAGACCTGAACGGACTACGGATCAGGAGTTGCTAGGCCTAAAATTGATAACAAATATCAATTTGAACTGAAAGGACAATTTCTTAAGGAGCTTCTAGAAAACACATTTAGCGGTTCGGATAATGAGGATGCAAATGAACACATTGAGAAAGTTCTCGAAATAGTTGACTTATTCCATGTTCCTAACATCACTGTGGATCAACTAATGCTCCGAGCCTTTCATATATCCTTAACAGGAGCCGCAAGTCCTTGTCTAAGAAACAAACCAACTGGTTCGATCAAAACTTGGGAAGATCTTAAAACTAAGTTTTTGAACAAATATTGTCCACCTGGTCGAACTGCGAAGAAAATAGAGGAAATAAACAACTTTCATCAAGAGCCAGATGAAACCCTTTTTCAAGCATGGGAGCGCTTTAAAGAACTCTTGATGAAGTGTCCTCAACACTATTTGACTGAGATGCAGGAGGTGATTTTGTTCTACAATGGGTTGGATATTCCGACATGACAAATTCTTGACTCAAGAGGTGCCATTCCAACGAAGACTGCTGAAGATGCTAAAAAGGCCATCCAAGAAATGGCTGAATACTCTCAAAAATGGCATAATGGAACATCTGGAGGAAGAAGTATTGAGACTTCTGACGGACTGGCTGCTATATAAGCACAACTGAACAATCTAGGAAGGGAGATCAAGAAGGTGAATGAAAAAGTTTATGCTGCTCAAGTCGAATGTGAACAATGCAAAAGACCCCATTACACCAAAGATTGCCCACAAAAAAAGAAGGGAAAACCCTAGAAGAAGCTTACTACACACAATTTGGTGGACCTTTTCAAGGAGGGGGATATCGAGCAACAGCTCCAGTGTACTATCAAAGGAACAACACAAATCCTTCGTATCAAGAACGGAGGCAATCTATGGAAGATACCCAGAGCAAATTCATGAGTGAATCAACAAAGAGACATAAAGAAAATTCCAATTTAATTAAAGAAATCCGAGCTACGACAGATGCTGCCATAAGGAACCAAGGATCATCAATTAAAACTTTAGAAATTCAAATTGGGCAAATGAGCAAGGTACTACAGGAAAGAGGATTTGGAAGCTTACCAAGCTTAACTGAAACAAACCCGAGAGATCAAGTCAAGTCGATTTCTACCACTATTGAAGCTGATTCGTACTCGATATGCCGTATTGGATCATCCCAATACGCCGTATCCACTGGACAGAATAGTATACTATTGTACAAGTCAAGGCAAACGACAATTCCTTTTCTAATTCGCTTAGATAATCATTACTGTGAAGAAGAAGAGGGGAACTATGGACAAAAATTCACGGAAGCTTATGGAGCTTCACATATCAATAACACCATACCCCGAAAGGAGAAAGACCAGGGAGTTTCACTTTACCTTGCTCTATTAATGATGTTTGTTTTGACAATGCCCTTGTTAACTTAGGAGCTAGCGTTAGTGTTATGCCTCTCTCGACCTACCTTAACTTAATATTAGACGAATTAGCTCACACTAGGTTGATAGTGGAATTGGTAGATAGGACTGTGAAATATCAAAAAGGAATAGCTGAAAACGTACTAGTTAGAATTGGTAAATTTACTTTCCTAGTAGACTTTATAATTCTTGATATGCCCGAGGATATCAAAGTGCCCTTGATCCTCGGAAGACTATTTTTGTCTACCGCGTGTGCTAAGATTGATGTTTACAAAAGAAAGATTACTTTAAGAGTTGGGGAAGAAAAGATTATTTTCAAAAGTGTTAAACCTGCTAGTAGTTTAATTAAGAGGGTCTATATGCTAAGTTTTGAGAGAAAGAATAGAACTTGATTTAGAAGCTAGGCTTATGGGAGAGACTTTGGTGTTAAATAGATCATTAGACCCTTTCTTGGAAGATTACATTAAATTAAATGATCTAAATGAACCATTTGAGCTTAGGAGAAATCAAGGAGATGATTTGATGCCCACCATTAAGGAAGGTGAGGTAATTGAGGAATTTAGAACTAGGGATGAAGATCTTGATATTGGAATTGATGATTACCCTACTTATTATGACAATGATAAGAAGATCCATATAGATTGTGCCCACAAACACTTATGTTTCATGCTTGATAGATTTGAATTTACACACGTCAATTCTACCGTTATTATACAGTCATATGTATATGTCAAGAAAATTTCATATTCAATAATGAAATTTAAGAATTTGTGGGTTGTTTTTAAAACAAGGGGATAATGTCATAGGAGCCTTAATGAATGTGCCTATCTTTGTTAGAACTTTTTCTATTATGACTGATTTTGCAGTTTTGGAGGATATAGATGCTTATCGTGATGAAGGGATAGGCGATATTATTATTGGCGAACCATTCTTTAGAGAAGTTAGAATTAAAGTAAAACGTTTCAAAAGGGTTATTACCCTTTACAATGGTGATGATGAAGTAACTTACTAAATGGTGTGATCACATCCGAGGTTTAAAAACCACACGAATGAGCAATGTTACAAGATCCCACCATTACTAAAGATAAGTGAGAAAGATGTGAAGAATGGAATCTCGCATGCATACCAAAAGCTTAAGGGGTTCTACAAAGGAGTTTTAAATCTAGGACCCAATTACTTTGGAAATGCAAAGATGGAAGAATGGCTCACACGCGGGCACATTAGCACGCATGAGATGGAATAAAGAGGAAGCTGAAGAAAAGTCTAACTTAAAGACTTCGCTGTAAATAAAAGTGCTTCCGGGGAGACAACCCGAATTGTTATTTAATTTTATCGAGTCTGTCTTCCCAGACATCAATACGGCGTATCTGCCCCATACCATACGGCGTATTGATTGTCTGGACGTTATCAGTCTTTATTTTATTGCACTTTAAAAACATTATTGTCAGATTTTGAATACGGCGTATTCACTAAGCTGATACGCCGTATCGACTAGTCTGACCCGTAATAAGTTTGTTTAGTTTAGTTTAAATTAACCATAGGTACCAAGATAGGAATGCACTTGTTCTTCTTATATTTTATACAGGACCTCAAGAAAGAAATATTGAAAAAGTTGGTGTAATGCATATTTTCTGGAATTCTATGTGTGTGCTGTTCATGCTAGGATTCAGACGCTTTCTCAGCCCACAATCTTGCTCATAAACGCAACTTGGAGAATATACCGAGCAAATATCATGGGAGTTTCTCATTCTAATTCTTTTTAAATTCCTGTATTTAATGTTTTATATATACGAGGACGTTGTATAATTCAAGTAGGGGGATGGAATTAGAATGTTTACTTGTCTTAATTTTCACATTAAAATGCTTAATTATGCTCAAATTTAAAAAAATTTCAAGCATACTTTTGTGAAATTACTTGATACATAACCCGCACACAATAACCCTTGTTAGATATTGTGAGGATTTAACCTTTCTGTTTCCAAATGTTTACCCAAATTCCACAAAATATGAGTGTGCCGGTGATGTTGTAGACTTTAGAACTTGGCTTGGTATATCACTCAAGACCGCAATGATAAGTACTATCGATTTAAATGGAGTAACTTGTTTAAATTGGTAAATTTTAGGATTACACCCAAATCGCCTTTACATGTTGCTTATTAACTAACTACACCGGTTAGTTAACCTCCCGTTTAAACCCTTTCCACTCTCATCTTTAGAGTGATGATCCACTAGAACAACCCATAGAGCCAATCCTTTAGGAATTACACCAACTATTTATTTCGTTACACCCTTACACCTTAACTTACCCTGTTAGATTAAGTTTAATTTACAGTAGCTAGTTGCTTAAAGTGTAAAGTTTGAATTTCCTAAGTCTTGTGTCATTTTCTATCTTTGGTGCGGTTGGAAATTTGCGCATTGCAAATGGGAATGTATATTAGTAGTCAAAGCTCATGTGATTTTACTACCGTCACAATTATTGGTGAATCCGAAGACGAAGGAACTATCGAAGAAATTATCCGGAATTATTATGATTGTGAAGATGGTGAAACTACATCGAGATTTGAGGTATTTGTTAAAAAAAATCAAAAAATGAGAAAAATACAAAAAGAGAAAGAAAGTTTGAAGATAATCGTTTCGCAACTACCGAAGGAATTACACGAAGGATCGATTATTCGTTGATACGTCTAAAAAAATCAACGATGTAGAGTATTGTACAAAGTGGAAGATATCGCCACTTGCCTTGTAGAGTATGTAAAGTTTTGGGAAGATTGGGAAGTTGACCGTTACGGGAACGCCAACTTAGGTTGTTGTTTTTTATCGATGATCAAGACGTTGTAAATAGCCGTGTCTTTATCATGGTAACGGTCGGGAAAAAAGTGTCTAGCAACTTGTATATTAAGTCTTAATCTATTTGTTTTATATTTTTATTTAACAACAATTTGCTTCCCTCTCACCTAATGATTAGCCGCTGGTTTTACGCGAATGAGGATGTGTACGAGCGTGTATGTCTATTCCGTCGTTACGGCCATGTATGCATGTCTCAGCTGCCTCGTTGGTTTACGACTTTTGGTAAAAGTTAGAAGGTTCCTACCCTATATCATTCTTCATCCTAACCGTTGGTTAAATTCGAATGAGGATGTGATCGAACACACATGTCTATTCCATCGTTACGGCCATGTATGTGTGCTTCAGCTGCCTTGTTGTAGTGGTACTTCTGGTGAAAGATTGTAGAATGATCAACCGTAAGTGTAACACCCCCAAAATGGGTCGCAGCAGAATAAGGGTCAGAGAGCGTTACTTCATAATACAATAGCACAAGTTACAAGAGAGCGACCTCTAAATGTGTCGTTTGAAAAGGAATCTCGTTGATTTCTTTGAAATTTATATAACATTTGTCCCATAATTGCATCACAATGAAAATCTTGAAAATAACCCAACGAGATTTGATCATTTG
>BQNB010035104.1:0-43942 GCA_026074375.1 Tanacetum coccineum | reverse complement strand
ATTTGATCCACGTCTATTTGCATATGTGGAATCTCCTATATGCATTCTAGTCTTTGACTCGATATTCGTTTGTTATCCTATTTGATGTTCGTAACCCTTGGAGTTCTTTGATACCGTTGAGCCATGGAAGCTTTGATGTGATTGTGGGAATGGACTGGTTGTCCAAGAGGAAGTTCGTGATAGTATGTTATGAGACGGTGGTTAGAATACCGTTGGAAGGTGATGAGGTACTTCGAGTTTATAGGGAACGTATTTGGAAAGCCGCCAAAGCCCTAAGGAACGCTAAGGAAGATGAACCTAGGATAAGTGATATACCCGTGGTGCGAGGTTTTACTGATGTGTTTTCGGAAGACTTGTTGGGGCTACCACTGCAGCGACAAGTTGAGTTCCGTATAGACTTAGTTCCTGGAGCGACGCCGGTCGAGAAGTCTCCATATCGTCTAGCACCCTCGGAAATGCAAGAATTGTCTGAACAACTTCAAGAGTTGGAAGATAAGGGTTTCATATGACCTAGTCATTTTCCGTGGGGAGCACCGGAGTTATTTGTTAAGAAGAAGGATGGTTCTTTTCGCATGTGTATTGATTATAAAGAGTTGAACAAATTAACTGTTAAAAACCGTTATGCACTCCCTAGGATTGATGACTTGTTTGATCAGTTACGAGGAGCGTGTCCTTTCTTAAAGATAGATTTTTGGTCAGGTTATCATCAGCTACGAGTGCATGAGGATGCCATTCCAAAGACCGCATTTCGAACGAGATACGGACATTTTGAGTCTACGGTTATGCCTTTTGGGTTAACCAATGCACCAGCGGTTTTCATGGACTTAATGAACCGGGTTTGCAAACCGTACTTAGGTAGGTTTGTCATCGTATTCATTGATGACATTCTGGCCTACTCAAAGTCGAATGAGGAACATGAAGTTCATTTGAAGTTAGTGTTGGAGTCACTGAGGAAGGAGAAGTTGTTTGCTAAGTTTTCTAAGTGTGAGTTTGGTAGGAAGAAGTACATTTTCTTGGTCACGAGGACCCGAGTAAAAGTGAAGCAGTGAGGAATTAGATGATTATTTTATGCATGTTTTAGTTTCTCTTATAGACGCCAAAGTGTTGTGATGATTCCCTTTCTCGTCGCGCCTCGCGTTTCCGCCTTGGCGAGGTGTGACATTCATAGAGTTTAAAATAATCCATAAGAAATAATCTTTGAACACATTATTAGTTCTCGGGAAAACATTGCAACGAATACAATGTATAACATCTCTTTTCTTTCTCGCATTAAGCTCATGACACCGAACGTTAACCAACATATATCTTTTCATATGCCAATTTTCCCCAGAACAAGGTATTATTGTCATATACCTACTACTTCTAACTACAAAATGTCTGTTTGACAGGGTGTTCATAAGGATTCATACCCCGGACGGGGTTGTCACACCCAATAGATCTATTTAATGCATTAGCGTTCACCTCACAAGGCGATTAACGGTTCATGAAATAAGGGACTTCGACAATAGCTACTTATGCGGAAACAATCTCATAATTGGGTCCAACATACCATAAAATCATATGTGTTTGATTTTATAAAACAAACATGTATCCCCTTTGCTGGTTTATAAAACAATCAAAATATTTAAAATGCGAGGCTATGAACTCACCTTAAGCAAAGATTCCAATTCAATCAAATCAACAAGCGCAAATTACTTTACGTCTCAACCGCGACCTATATAATACATATATAGCGATACGTGACTAAAAGTATAATAATTCATATAATGCATACTTGCATCAATATTTATATATCTATTACGTATATACAATCATATACTACAATCTCCAAGTGCGACGCAAAACATATCACTTTGGCGCACTAACAATATCACAACGTTTAGTTTCTATTTTTAGAAAGTTACCGAAAGTAAGGATAATATAATCCGAACTTCATATTTCGTCATCAATTAACTAGCATTACGAACCATTGCTCATTACAAACAATATTCAAAAGTATACGCAAGTTTGACTTTCAAAAGTCAAAATTCGTAGTTGACTTTTAACCATTGCTCATTACAACCCATTTTCCAAAAGTATACGTAAGTTTGACTTTCAAAAGTCTAAATTGTAGTTGTACTTTCTAACCAAATAATTACCAAACTGATCCCCCCCCCCCATAGCGTTAAACGTTCATTATTAAGAGTTTACGTGACGGTTCAACCTAGCGAAACGTTAGCTGAAAGGCTGAACACTATCACGTTTCATTCTCATATAAATAAACTTTTAAAAATTTCTCGACTCGCTCGAGGCGGTCAAAATTTTATCTGGTTCAAAATTGTGTCACTCAAAACCCATTAAAATGATATTTTTTACTTAAACCAACTATCAAAACATGTTTAACTAGCCTATGTAATTATACCAAAACCATCAAACTTTAATCAAATATCCAAATACACTTTCAATAATTTCCGCACTTGAATCCTATAGCACACGATACATAATACGCAATTACATAATTAAACCATACTAGAACCTAACTTAGAATACTCCACTATGCTATAACAAAAATAATTATGGTTTGCCCCCCCCCCCCCCCCCCACTTTTGGTTTGAAATCGGACCAAACACCTAAACCAAACAACCCAAACCTTTTATCAATCTAACACTTTGCTAATAACACTAATCTAGCAACTATGAACACCCTCTTAAGATCAAAATTACAAGAACTTGACCAATTTTCAAACTTTCAAAATACTTGTCGCATGTGAGATTAAATTAGTGGGATGTGTAGGTCTCGATACAAGGATTAATATTTTGTAAACGGATTATATTGCATGTCTGAAAATCAATTCATTTGTTTCGTTATTTTAGTCGGCTAAAAACTCGGGTCACACCATGTTCGTAAATATTTTTATTCCGTCCCACTAAATTTAGTTTAAAACATTTAATAAAACGTTAAATCGTGTAAAACACGGCCTTTAAACACAGTTTTTACAAAAACTCGGGGAAACGCCATAAAATACAAAAGTAAGACAATCACGCTCTCGGAGCGACAATATAAATTTTTTTAACTTTCTCGGACGCTAAAAACAAATAGAAACTCAATCACGGCTTGTAATTTCCCATTAAACGGAAATTTTCACCAAACCTTATATAACATAAATGACTAAAATAAATTACGTAGAAAAATAATTATCATAGCTCGGGATAAACGTTGACCTGAAACTCGGGTTGTAACATTCATACTTTGTGAACACAAGTGATATATATAAAGAGTCCTACGCATCATCCAAGTGATCTTTACAGAACATTCAGAGTGGTGCTCTTTAGCATTTCATAGTAACGAATGAAAATCCTTCCAGTGTCAACATCAACCAGCACTGTGGTAGGTGACTTGTACGATCCTATATGGATCAAACTGGTGTCAACTGGATATCGATTTGGTCCAATGTATGAATTGACAACTCAATTGGTAAGATAGTAACTAACAGATTCACTCTTACCGTGATGTCTGCTTTGAGACGTTCCGATAACAAGAACAAGCAAGTATAGTGAATCTGATGCACCTGCGTTAGAGGATCCAATACTTTGAGCTGGAAACCTGTCAAGGAGATTATTTGAATATACCTGATCACAGTTACAATATTCATACTGTAAAACGGGAAACTGGAGGTTATCACAATCGA
Organism: Tanacetum coccineum; assembly: GCA_026074375.1. Classification (NCBI taxonomy): domain Eukaryota; kingdom Viridiplantae; phylum Streptophyta; class Magnoliopsida; order Asterales; family Asteraceae; genus Tanacetum; species Tanacetum coccineum. The sequence continues at coordinate 40,275 of BQNB010035104.1, read as the reverse complement.
ACCAGGACGAATGACAAATCCATGTTCGTCCATATAAACTGTTTATCACTAACCCATTAATTGTAGAATTTTCTCGAAGGTGGCGGTTCCCCGTTCCAACTGAGTCGCATTCATATCCATATGCTCATACTCGATCAACAAATATAAAGACATGATGAAAGCTCAAGTGCATGTTACTCAAGTCTTTTGCTAATCTGATACTCAAAGTCTTCCTTGAAGTCATGAAGTGTTCAAGATGATGCATTCCAAGGGAGATTGTTCGTTAGCTTTCAAGACAAAGAAAAGTATGAGCATGTTGGTCTAAAAGTCACAAGTTTATAAGATGGCAAAATATCACAAGATGATGAAGAGATGATGTATGACTGATAATCTCAAGAAGTTTAAGATCACAATAAAGTCAAGCATGTTGGAACAAGCTCAAGATCAAAATTCACTACATATTACACAAGATAAAGAACAAGAATCAAGACTACGAGCAAGACTGAAGACATTCCTAGAATACTAAGCTTAAGTTTATTGTAAAATGGAGTGACCTTCCTTAGGGGGAGATTGTTAGCAATCGAGAAAAGACTCGGTCACTTCTAAATATATAGTTCATAGCTCGTAGTTAAAGTGTGTATTAATTAAGTAAAGGAAGCGGACCGACCCATGGATGGTCCATGGATCCAAATGCCCCATCCAACCCTTGTAACTATAAATACCCTCTCCACACATGGAGAGGGTGTTGGTTTTCATTATATCATAAGTATTTTCTTTGTTTCTCTCTCTAAAAAACCTTCCAGCCTTATTTCTCTCTCTAAGTCTACTCGTGTATAGCATAAGGTGTGTAGGATTGATATTCTACAATAATCTTGAAAATACCCTTGTTCTAAGCCTTATGTATGCCAAAATTTAGTGAGAGGGAGAGAGGATATGTGAGTTTTGAGTGTGAAGAAACCAGTCACGAGTGTTTCCCTTTTATAGAAAACCATTAAGGTAAGTTTGAATGGGACTTTAGGATTCAAAGAGGTTGCGTCAAGCTTAATTGGTCACATGTTTAGAGTGTTGTGGTGTGCCTAGGGGCTGACCAAAATGAAAGGGATAAGAGCATGTGAATGCTTGACATGCTATTTAGAATATGTATATGTGTAACACCCCCAAATTAGATCAATAACACAAGATATGAGAGAACGACCTCTAAATGAGTCGTTTTAAAAATGATACATTGGATTTAACTAAAATGCTGTTACAAAAGCTCCATGCTTAAATTGTTCATCCAAGAAAATGTAAAGATTTGGATACATAACAAATATCCCAAAAGTAATGCATTTAAATCTCTATTTCAATATGACTCCAAAATGATAACCCCAATGTATCCAAGTTCTTGTACTCTTATTGACCTGAGAAAACATGCTTTAAAACGTCAACATAAAGTTGGTGAATTCGTAGGTTTAAGTAATGTATAAAGCAGGACCACAAGATTTCAAGTGCGCAATAATGTAACACATACAATATCATAAAAGTAATTACGAATGCACTAAGCTCATGACACTATAGCTACAACATGTATGTACATGCAATTTAATGCCAATAATGTGCCCATGTAGATGTTCAACCCGCAACATCCAAATCCAACATGGTATACGTCCGTTAGTTCGGCACCGCCGAAACTAGTGAGCGCTACTCACCCGAACGGGGATGTCAATCACAAATAGATATATTTATAACATTCGCGCTTACACCGAGTAATTAAAAGTTCGTGATTCATGGGCATAGTGGGTTATCGCTACTTAGGCAAACACGTAATTTATTTAAAAGTGTACTTGCGTCCAAATGTAAAACAATGCATGTTTCTCATCCCGAGAGTTGTAAATCATTAGAATTGTATAAAATGAGGCTATGAATTCACCTCTAGTGTATGAATTGATTTTAGAAAAAATCAAATGAGTGAACGTCACTAATAATCCGAATGCAACCTAATTAATTTATAGGTCATATGAGTACAATGTATTTAATATAAATACAACATTATAAGTTATAGAGTTATATCACCACCTAATAGTTTTTGTTTAATTTATAAACTTGAAACAATATTTAAATTGTACTTGGTAAATAAATGTCTATGTATTTGTAAAATAAAATATTATCTTTGTCCAACAATTTATTATTTGTTAATAATAATTGATTTAATATTTTTATTATTTATATAATGATATTATATAAATAGATTAATTATTTTATAAAATAATATTTATAAAGTTTAAAACATGTATAAATATTATATAAGTAATACTATATTGTTTGGTAAAGTTTTTATTAAAACGCACTCAGATGAGCGCCCGAGCACATAGTGACTCGCTTGACTGTGTATTTAGATAAGAAAATCCAACCACTTTATAAGGTTTAGAGTTATATCACCACCTAAATAGTTGTGAGAGAGCATCAATTAATTTACCAATTTTGGGAAGTGACACAACCCACATATGTGTACCGCGACAATAGCCCTTAGGCCACACCCTCTGTTTGTCTGCCCATTCACAGCTGTACGATCGCCAAAAAACCCCGCCTCCACAAAAACTTCACAGTCCGACAGTGTAGTTAACTTAAAAGCGTCACCAACACAAAAACATAGCAAGCTAATTACTGGCTATAAGTCCCCCACTCCACAGCATCCTCTAATGCACACCCTTGTCCCCTCTGATTACTCTGATCTAGTAGATTGTTAAAACCTGTAAACCACATATCCAAACGAGCATTTCTAAAAGTGTGTATTTTTTTGTTATCGCCCTATATTGTCCTCCTGTGGATGACTGTCCATCCTCTATCGCTCCGCCTATGCTCTTGGAGAGAGAGGCGCAGACATATATAGTCTCACTAAACATCCCGACCCACTACTCTTCTGAAATCAATCCAGTTGAATCCCTATATTAACTTCGCCAGTCACCTATAGAAAATATTATACATAAGTCCACTTGATAGTACTATGTAGAGTCATGCGATATAGAGTGCCGTTTTCGCCCCCCCCCCCATACCTACGGAGACCTCCGAGCATCCAGAAATAAAAACACTCTGAACTAAAACCTTTACTCGGCTCTCAGAGAATAGAGCCCATACCACAACAGTGCATATTCCCCATAGTGATAATCTAGTATTAACAACCAACAACCAACAGCGATCACTCAGGCCCTACAGAATACATCCCATCTTGTAGTCTTCTAACTCCAGAGATCCCAAAATCAGAACTCCATTTACAGAATTACTGCAGAGACGTACATCATCAACCGCAGCCTACGCACCCCATATCCTCTCTCCCCAAGATACCGCCATCACCACATACTCGCTATATAAAGCGTCTCAAATCCGCAGTCATACATTCCCCTATAACACAGTCTCACTCTTGTCACACCAGTGCCGCTCTTCACACTCCTTCGGCCCACCCCCCGAATATTGAACCCCGACTCTTACCACCCACGTCTATAATATCCCATCGCACCCCACCCCCCCCCCTACCCCAACCCCCAACCCTGATCTCAAATATCGTGCTGCCTCAATGAATGAGAGTCTCCCCACGAACTGACTAGCCTTATAGCACAGACGCATCGTTGCTGTGAAGAGACTGCCCCCCGTGATATAGATCATAATTCGCTTCTTATATAAATAGATTAATTATTTTATAAAATAATATTTATAAAGTTTAAAACATGTATAAATATTATATAAGTAATACTACATTGTTTCTTAAGGTTTTTATAGCCCAAACGAACCCGAAAACACTCGTAAACCACTTTTAAAATTTCTAACAGCTTTAGTAAATTTTATGTCAATGCATAAAATAAAAATAGTGTATTAAAATCTTTAAAAATTCATAACTTTCTCGTTTTAACTCCGTTTTACGCGTTCTTTATATGTCTGAAATAGTGACGAGATAATCTATTAAAATAAAATGTTCATAGATTTTATAAAAATTTGTACTGTAACAGTAACAGTAAAACTGTTATATATAAAAATCTTTTTATATATTTAATCTGGTAAAAATCATATCTTCTTTGTTTTAATTCCGTTTTTAACGTTCTTTATATCCATGGTTTTCTATTGAGATGATTTATCATAATAAAAAATTTACAGAATTTATAAAATTCTGTATAGTCACGGTTTTTATAAAATAACTTTTATAAAAACACTTTTTATATGTTTAATTATCGTAATCTCGTAAAATTCATAACTCCTTCGTTATAGCTCCGGTTTTCAAGTTCCTTATATACACGGAATCCTTATGAAATGTACTATTTAAATCTGTAGTTTATATATTTTATAAAAATTTGAATTCCCACAAAATGTATAAACAGTTTGGTTTTATAAAAATTTGAATTCCCACAGAATGTATAAACGGTTTGGTTTGAATTCCATCATTTATGTCCAATATGTCCCAACAAAATATATATAATAATTATTTATTTCAACAATAAATCATATATTTAAACCAACACTTGTAATATATAAAATAAAACGTGTTCTTGTTTTCTAGTACATATTTAACATATTTGTACCATGAACATATGTTTACTTGAATATGTATAACCTTGTATTATTTATAAACTTCATAAAATAATTGCTAGATGGTGAATAAACAATATAACAAATATGTAAATATGAAAATGAAATGATTATAAATGAGTAGGGTTTATGTTAGACCTTGAATGAAGGAAAGAAGATAGTGAACACAACCTAATCTAGTTCTTCAACCCGAAATCCTTATTAAAACCCTAGTTTTCACTTCTTAAAAACCCTATATCTTATGAAACCCAAGCTTCCAAATACCTTTGATATGTCTTATATATTAACCCTAATGATACTAGTATGCTTGTATCCTTGTTAAAAATCAAAACTGTGGAACTTCTACCCTTTTTTTGAGCCGTGAGTTATGTATAAGAACAAGGAGAGAATTTTTGATTTGTTAGTAATGAGAGAGTGTAAGAATGAGGCTTGTATTAGACTGTATTTATAGTGGAAGTAATTCTCAAAACTATTAGCAAAACAAGGATTAGAGAGGTGGTTTAGTGGTATAGGGTGCATGAAGTACAAGTGCTCTCCTCCTCCCTAAGAGGAGGGGCACGACTTGGAGATAAGAGAGGACCAAAGAGAGTCCTTGCTATCATGGTGTAGGTACTTGTGGTTTAATAGGAAGGTAAGGATTAATTAGAAATGACTTTAGTGGAGATTTTATGTTTATTAGTTGTTTGCTTATAAAGTGGGAAGGCCAGTTAGGATATAAATGATATAAATTTTGTGTATCGGGTATAAGAGTGGGTATTTATTGAAGTATGGATGGGTATTGGTGCTTTCGTGCATGCATAAATGTAATTTATTCCGAAACGTAAACGTTCTACGTAACCGATAAAAATAAAAAGTGAAAAGTTATAAATTATCTTCGTAATATTATATAACACTTGCTTGACATAAACTTTTATTTGTTTGATGACGCTTTACGTTGAATGTTGATTTTTAGTTTATGCGATTTAACTATATGATGAAAATTAAAAGTAAATACGTAAAACCCTAAAAATAAATAATGGAAAGTATGAAGTTGTAAAATGACTTGAAATAACAGATTGTTACAGTCTTCCCCCGTTAAAGGATTCTTGTCCGCAAGGCTCAAGACGCGGCACTTGTCGAGGGTGCGGTTTTTGTAAAGAGATGCGGATACTTCTTTTGAAATTGATCTTCACATTCCCATGTGAACTCGGGACCTCTCCTAGAGTTTCATCAAACTTTGATAATGGGAATACGGCTTTACTTCAACCGCTTGACTTCATGATCCATGATCTCTACTGGTTCATCAACGAAGTGAAGCTTATCATCAATATGTATTTCATCCAACCGAATTTCCAACGGTTCGTCGGATAAACACTTTTTTAAATTGGACACGTGAAACGTGCTATGAACCCTGCTTAGTTGTTGAGGAAGTTCGAGTCTGTAAGCAACGGTTCTCACCTTTGCCAACACCTTAAAAGGGCAAATATACCTCAGGTTCAACTTCCCCCGTTTGTCAAAACGGATAACCCCTTTCCAAGGTGATACCTTCAACATGACCTTGTCCTCAACTTGAAATTATAAAGGATTGCGCCTCACATCGGCATAGCTCTTCTGACGATCACGAGCGTCTTGAATTCTGCTTTTTATTTGATTGATCTTTTCGGTTGTCTCGTGAATAATTTTTGGACCGGTGAGCTGAACATCTCCGACCTCAGCCCAGCAAACAGGTGATCGACACTTATGTAAAACCCCGTATTTAAGGTCACTACTATTTCCAGTCTCATAATGATTTTATAAATCTTGAAGAGTTTACTTTTGCATATTAGTCGTTTTTTATTAAAATCGTCGATTCTAAAATTTTCGCGAATCATATAATTGAAGTTTATCCGTTTTTAACTGCCAAGAAATCAACGACTCTATATTTTAGCGTCGAAAGCTTAATTATTTTTAAATTTATACCTTTTCGTGTTTTTGTCCGAACCGCGTCAAAATCGTGTCTTTATAAATTGTATCGTGTTAGTTAAAATATCGGGCCCAAGTTCTAAACGATGTAAAATATTTATAAAAAAAGGCCGAAGCCCTCTCCTTTTTCTCCCTTACAAACGGCAGCCCACATGTATACATACACATTTGTATAAAATTTCTTTTATATAATCCAAACTATTAACCCATATCCATTAGTCTAAGATTTGGCCCAATTCCTTTTTCTTTTCTTTTATATTAACCGAATATACACATACAGTATTAGTTTTACCAAAATATTTATCCCTCTCTTCTTCTCCCTCCTCGACGCACAACAGCACCAAACCCCCATCATCACCAAAAAATCAATTAATCACTTCCAATCTACTAAAAAATTATTCCTACATAAAACCCCATCAATCCTTTCCACTAAAATTCCACCATGCATCAAGATTGATGATTTCTTAATTTTCAATAGATTTTGATTCTTGGGTTTTGATTAAATTAATCAACAAGATTATCAAGGGATTAATTATAACTGTTTTTTAAGCATTGGATGAAGTGAAAAGTTGAATTTGGGTCGTTGTTTCGTGGTCCACCTAACCAACTGCAGCAACACACCCTTATTAGGGTTTGTTTGATTTTTATCTTCCTTCTTATTTCATTGTAAGCCCTTTTTTTATTTTCTTCTTGATTGGTTTTACATATATGTAAGCATACAAGTTCTAATTGTATTTGATCTTGGTTTGATCATGAACATCATGTATTGATGATTGGGATATGTTTATAAGATGTGTATCGGCATTGCTTATGATTAATTAGTGATTTGGATGAGTTTTAGATTGATTTGGAAGTAGAATTTAAGGGCAGTTTTAGATCAGTAGCAAAACGCGGCTATTCCTAATTTTTTTTGGCCTGGAGCCTATTATTAAATTACATGAGTGGATAGATATAGGTATAATATACATGTGGCTAATTGGATGGTTTATGAACCCCTCCGGATGAGGGAGTTATGGCCAAATTACTAAAACTAGTCAAAATCCGAGTCTCGGACTTCTTTGGGTGAAAAGTCCAAAAATTTGTACTATAACATATAAAATTGCATAACTGTAGGTGATAGGCAAACATTTAACTTAAACACGAGTAGTGGTTTTAGCCCTTACGGATAAACGGTTTGAGAACTACGCCAAAATTAGTGTTTGGTGGGAAAACTTGGGACTCTTGCAGACCAGCAGTATAAAAGGGTTAAGTGCAGAAACCTTTTGGCCTGAGAAGGTCTGGATTATTTGATGGGGTTGTAGAAATAAATTCAAGGTATATGTGTCAAGTTGGCTAGAGCCATATCTCCTCCGGGTGAGTGAGATATGGTTGTTTTACGGAAACTAGTCGATTCTGGAACATTGTTTGGAAACCAGGTTAAACACCAGATTTTTGCACTAAAGTGTTGGGTTTAAAAACATGGTTCAGTAGTAGATATCTTAGGCTAAAATCTCCAAGTAGATTAACTTCAATATCTAGCACGGTTTAAGATTTATAGTCGTTTCCGTAAGTAGTTATAATTCAGAAAACTTTCTGGTTGGGTAGTCTGGTACTAAACTGTGAATTCCCAATGATTGGTAACTAAATAGATGATGAGGCCTAACATTCTGGAAACTAGACTCAAAGGTCTTTCCAGGGACGAAAGCCTCGTATTCATAGCCTTTACGGATTAGGATATATGGATCCATTAAGTCGGGTTAAATCCAGAATCTGTAATTTTACGTCTTTTCATGAAATATAAAAAGCATAGATACACAATAGTAAAACAAGAGTTAATAAGCGAAACTTTGTAGGCGTTTAATTAGATATAAACTCAGGTTGTATACCAATTGAGGGATGAAAATACTTTGGTTAAGTCATTGTGCAATGCCGCGCATATCTTGAAGACATATCTCATGATCATGTGATTATTTTTACGTATTGACTTCTTTTATTATACTAAGACGCGTCACGCCTTTTTAGGTGGTGCTTAGGCGTATTTTTCTCTCATCCAAAGATTCATCTACTTCTGATCTCTTTGCTCTAGCGGTGAGTTCATAGCCCCACCTTTTCCTCTTTTTAATGGTTTTCATAACTATTTTTGGGGTGAGAATACATGCTCGTTTTACCGAATAACTTATTGATATCTACTACATGAGCATTACATGAATGTTTTTACTAAAGCTTTTACTTGCCTACCACATTATTTCTAATACTTGGTTGTTTACTACTGCATTTATTAAAACTTGATTTGCTTACTACATGATTTGAGACCATTGCTTATCTGTTTACAAAACCGTGAGTTTTGAACATATTACTTGTTTTAATTGGGACACAAGTGCTTGAAGGGTATGCCTGACCCACTTATGAAATTATCTGCATGAGTCGCTATTGCCAAAGTCTCTAATTTCATGAACCGTTAATCACCTTGTAGGGGGTGAACGCTAGTACAATTAATAGATCTATTGGGTTGACCACCCTGTTTGGGGGCTTGATTCAAATCCGTTTGATCACCCCAACTCGTTAACGAACAATTTTTATTGAGAATCCATAGGTATGAGGCAATAATACCTACTTCAGGGCAAACTATAATGCATATGGCATGTATTATTGTCAAGGTTTCAGTGTCATGAGCTCAATACGGTAATGTTAAATGATACTATGAAATACTGTCGTTGGCTGATCCTAAACCTTGTGGTCCACTACTAAATATTTCTTGACTTATTGAATCTCTACTTGGATTTCAGAAATAATACTTTGAAACTTTGTAATGCTACTTTTCTTACTGAAATATTACTTGAACTATTTCAGTACTACTTTTACTTAAACCTATGAATTCACCAACATTATTGTTGACGTTTTGCATGTATTTTTTTAGGTTATTATTTTGCTAGCTGAGCATTGGGAGCATTTGGATGCGCGGATATCAAAACATTAAGGACTCGGTTTTCTCACATTCGATAACCATTTATCTTTAAGTATACAATTGAGTCATGTTTGAACGCTTGTAACTTTTGTTAAAAGAAAATTATTAGGACATGTCTAACTCTGATATTTTCTTAAATCGAATGTGACCTTTTATTAAAACGTCTCTTTTGAGGTCGTTTTCTGTAACTTGTATGTATGAACTATGAAGTAGCACCCCAAGTGGTATTCCGCTGCGTTTTTGTGATTTTGGGGGTGTTACAAGATTGGTATCAAAGCACTGGTTATAGAGAACTAGGTCATTTTCAAAACCAAAACTATAACCTTTTTTCAAAAAAATTTAAGAGTCATTCACCATTGTCCGATATCCGCGCGCGCTTGCTCCCAGGTAACTTATATGCTCTCTTTTGCATCCTTATTGCTATTACATTAATAATTAGTATATAATACCCGGTTATGATTTCACCATCCTACGTCTATCTTATGACGTCATACTATTTGCCTTATATCGGTCGATTATATATATATATATTGACCACTCTGATTATACCGTACTTCCTGTTTTCATATTTTCTCACTCGAACATCAATACTAGTATCATATAAGGATACCCGTACGTATATGAGCTACCTTCTTTTAATCTCTTATGCTCATCTTCTGGATTGCCCTCTATTTATATAGAAGTGATTTGTGTGAGTTTAACTATGTACGGTCGCTGTGTCGCCTTGGTGTTATGGCTAACGTATGATTAGAATTTGGATCGTGGGTACGCCTACCTGCATTTTGTGTATAATTTAGCGATGCTTTTCAATCGAGCTTGATTTGATGCATGTGTTAAACTAAGCCTAAAGGCGAAATCGTCTACGTAGTAATAATTACTTACATATGTGTATAGTACTATGGTACGTTTTAATGAGTTCGTTTACTTTAATAAATTGTGAGCGATGCGGTTATCTCCGAAACATTTACGCGGCCTTACTTTATTTCCTTCTGATGATATTGAAATTCGGTGTAGTTTGTCAATTCCACTAGTTATTTTATCATTCGACTCCGAGTTTGAACACCCTTCTTATGCTTTTGAATCGCATATATTGCTTCATAATCTATTATTTTGAAGTCTTTCATTTGATGGGAGTACTACTTTATCTTGTCACCTTGAATCGTGCCGTCTTTTGGCACTTACCTTGGAATTAGATTGTCTAGCATCTCATTATTCTTCTCGTCACTTGTTATGATTCTGAAGAATCATGCCGTCAAGAAGACATCTCCTTTGTACTTAATGTAGCTTTTGGTCTTGTTTTAATATTGCGTTTTGTGCCTACAATACTTAAGTAGGATGATTTATAATTATCTTATTGAAATGAATTAGGATGCTTCTTTATTTGAATAAGGAAATTATAAACCGCCAGACCATAAGTTCATAAATTCTTCACTTACATGGATTGGGATGCCTCTTTATGTAAGTGACGAATTGTGAATGAGTAGGCTTATGTGCATCCGACATAGCGTGTGTTCATCCGTACGAATAATTCTTTGGGCTATGAACTCCCTTTTGACTCGTAATTTGTTATATGGATTTTTCCGAAGGTGTATCTCCCGCCGCGAACTTGATAAGCTAATAGTAATGAACCACATACCGCTTCCAAGAATTGACGACTTGTTAAATTCTTTGTTCCAATAGCTTTTTCTTCGAGTCATGTATTTAATCATTCCTTTTTAAGAATTCTCACGACATTCAATCCATTCGCTCATGCTCATTGCATATATTTGATGCTTTGACTTTTGTTCATTCAATTTTCGTTGGAAACCTCAACGAGGACCTGAGTATTTCCTCATCTCTTCATAAAGTAAACCGTAGACGAATAAGGAGAATTGAACACCGAGACGGTGCTCCCCTAAGGAGAGGAGGATGTAAAACCCCGTATTTAAGGTCACTACTATTTCCAGTCTCATAATGATTTTATAAATCTTGAAGTTTACTTTTGCAACTTAGCCGATTTTAATAAAAATCGTCGATTCTAAAATTTTCGCGAATTATATAATTGAAGTTTATCCGTTTTTAACGACCGGGAAATCAACGACTCTATATTTTATCCTCGAAAGCTTAATTATTTTTAATTTTATACCTTTTCGTGTTTCTGGCTGAACCGCGTCAAAATCGTGTCTTTATAATTTGCATCGCGTTAGTTAACATATCGGGCCCAAGTTCTAAACGATGTAAAATATTTATAAAAAAAAGGCCGAAGGCCTCTCCTTTTTCTCCCTTACAAACGGCAGCCCACATGTATACATACACATTTGTATATAATTTCTTTTATATAATCCAAACTATTAACCCATATCCATTAGTCTAAGATTTGGCCCAATTCCTTTTTCTCTTCTTTTATATTAACCAAATATACACACACAGTATTAGTTTTACCAAAAATATTTATCCCTCTCTTCTGCTCCCTCCTCCTGTTCGACGCACAGCAACACCAAACCCTCATCATCATCACAAAAAATTTAATTAATCACTTCTAGTCTACTCAAAAATCATTCCTACATAAAACCCCATCAATCCTTTCCACTAAAATTCACCATGCATCAAGATTGATGATTTCTTGATTTTCAATAGATTTTGATTCTTAGGTTTTTGATTAAATTAAGTGCAACAAGATTATCAAGGGATTAATTATAAGGGTTTTTAAGCAAGTTTGGGTGAAGTGAAAGTTGACTTAGGTCATGTTCTTGGTCCTCCTAACCCACGGCAGCAAACACACCCTTATTACGGTTTGTGTTTGATTTTTATCTTCCTTCCTATTTCATTGTAAGCCTTTTTTTTATTTCCTTCTTAATTGGTTTTACATATATGTAAGCATGCATGTTTTTATTGTACTTGATCTTGGTTTGATCATGAACATCATGTATGGATGATTGGGATATGTTTATAAGGTGTGTATCGGCATTGCTTTTGATTAATTAATGATTTGGATGAGTTTTGGATTGATTTGGAAGTAGAATTTAGGGGCAGTTTTAGATCAGTAGAAAAACATGGTTATTCCTAATAATTTTTGGCCTGGAGCCTACTATTAAATTACATGGGTGGATAGATATAGTTATAAGCTACATGTGGCTAATTGGATGGTTTATCAACTCCTCCGGATGAGGGAGTTATGGCCAAATTACTAAAACTAGTCAAAATCCGAGTCTCATACTTCTTTGGGTGAAAAGTCCAAAAATTTGTACTATAACATATAAAAATGCATAACTGTATGTGATAGGTAAACATTTAACTTAAACACGAGCGGTGGTTTTAGCCCTTACGGATAAACGGTTTGAGAACTACGCCAAAATTAGTGTTTGGTGGGAAAACTTGGGACTGTTGCAGACCAGCAGTATAAAAGGGTTAAGTGCAGAAAAACTTTCTGGCCTAAGAAGGTCTAGATTATTTGATGTAGTTATAGAAATAAGTTCAAGGTATATGTTTCGAGTTTTCTAGAGCCATATCTCCTCCGGATGAGTGAGATATGGCCGTTTTACGGAAACTAGTCGATTCTGGAACATTGTTTGGAAAACAAGTTAAACACCAGATTTTTGCACTAAAGTGTTGGGTTTAAAAACATGGTTCAGTAGTAGACATCTTAGGCTAACATCTCCAAGTAGATTAACTTCAATATCTAGCACAGTTTAAGATTTATAGCCGTTTCTGTAAGTAGTTATAATTCAGAAAACTTTCTGGTTGGGTAGTATGATACTAAACTGTGAATTCCCATTGATTGGTAACTAAATAGATGATGAGGCCTAACATTATGGAAACTATACTCAAATGTCTTTCCACGAGCGAAAGCCTCGTATTCATAGCCTTTACGGATTAGGAGATATGGATCCATTAAATTTTACGTCCATGAAATATAAAAAGCATAGATACACAATAGTAAAACAAGAGTTAATAAGCAAAACTTAGTAGGTGTTTAATTAGATATAAACTCAGGTTGTATACCAATTGAGGGATGAAAATACTTTGGTTAAGTCATTGTGCAATGCCGCGCATATCTTGAAAACATATCTCATGATCATGTGATTATTTTTACGTATTGACTTCTTTTATTATACTAAGACGCGTCACGCCTTTTTAGGTGGTGCTTAGGCGTATTTTTCTCTCATCCGAAGATTCATCTACTTCTGATCTCTTTGATCTAGTGGTGAGTTCGTAGCCCCACCTTTTCCTCTTTTTAATGATTTTCATAACTATTTTCGGGGTGAGAAAACATGCTCGTTTTACCGAATAACTTATTGATTTCTACTACATGAGCGTTACATGAATGTTTTTACTAAAGCTTTTACTTGCCTACCACATGATTTCTAATACATGGTTTTTTACTACTGCATTTATTAAAACTTGATTTGCTTACTACATGATTTGAGACCATTGATTATCTGTTTACAAAACCGTGAGTTTTGAACATATTACTTGTTTTAAATGGGACACAAGTGCTTGAAGGGTATGCCTGACCCGCCCATGACTCGATTATTGAAATTATTTGCATGAGTCGCTATTGCCAAAGTCCTTATTTCAAGTCCATCTAATCACCTTATAGGGGGTGAACGCTATGTCCATATTAATAGATATATTTGGGTTAACCACCACTTCCAGGGGCTTGATTCAAATTATGTTTGATCACCCAACTCGTTGAACGGACCAATTTGTATTGAGATCATATGATAAGGCAATAATACCTACTTCAGGGGCAAACTAGAATGCATATGGCATGCATTATTGTCATGGTTTCGCTGTCATGAGCTCAATACGGTAATGTTAAATGTTATCTCGAAAACTTCATCTGTAGCTAGATGAACTCTTAATCCTTGTGGTCCATACTAAACAGTTCCTTGTCTTTTGAATCATACTTGGATTTTCAGAAATAATACTTTGATCACTCTTTTATCGCTACTTTTTTCTTACTGAAATATTACTTGATTTATTCCAATACTGTTTTTTACTTAAACCTATGAATTCACCAACATTATTGTTGACGTTTTGCATGTATTTTCTCAGGTTATTATTTTGCTAGCTGAGCATTGGGAGCATTTGGATGCGTGGATATCAAAACATTAAGGACTCGGTTTTCTTCACATTCGTTAACCATTTATCTTTAATTATACAATTGAGTCATGTTTGAACGCTTGTAAATTTTGTTAAAAGGAAATTATTAGGACCTGTCTAACTCTAATATTTTATTAAATCGAATGTGACCATTTATTAAAGCGTCTCTTTTGAGATCGTTTTCTGTAACTTGTGTGTATGAACTATGAATTAGCACCCCAAGTGGTATTCCGTTGCGTTGTTGTGATTTTGGGGGTGTTACAACTTACGACCATAAAGTGACTCAAATGGTGCGGCTTTAATGATCGTATGATAACTATTGTTGTAAGAGAACTCAATTAGTGGTAAGTGTCTATCCCAACCATTTTCAAAGTCTATCACGCAAGCGCGTAACATATCTTCTAGTGTCTGAATGGTTCTTTCGCTTTATCCATCATTCTACGGATGGTAAGCAGTACTCATATCCAAAGGAGTACCCAAAGCCTTCTGGAACGACCTCTAGAAATTTGGACTAACTACGCACCGGTCACAAATGATTGAGATGGTATCAAGTATCGTTGACTACTTTTTCATGTACAGTAGTGTTAATCTCTTCTTTGGGTAATTTTCCTCATCGGCAAAAAAGTAGTGCTGATTTTGTCGAAGCGGTTTACTATCATCCAAATTGGTATCACTTTTTCCATCAAATGTAATATGATATGCATCAGATAAGGTATCTTTTGGACTTGAACCTTTCCTAGTGAGCAATGTTTTAAAAATCGCGCCTAAGGTGCGCCTACTCCCTAAACCCCTCGAGGCTCCAGCCTTTGGGATTTTTTTAGATCGAGGCTCACAACATGCATAAATCCCATAAAAATCGCAGCGCCTTGGGATTTTGCGCCTTGGGACTAGTCGCGCCTAGCACATTTAACGGGTTTTAGGCCTTTTTATCTTAATATTGAGACAAAAATACAAAATCACATGGGCCTTTATATATAATCTACTAAACAATAACCCTAATAAAGAAAATTAAATACATACAATATAGTGAAACAAGCGCCTCCAATTTTCTTTATATTCCTCCATTTATTCAACTTCTCTTTTTAATTTGACACATATGTAATCACTTCACGTCATATGTATATTGTCTACTTTTTTAAGAGGCTTCTTGCAAGTCACAAACCAAAAACTTAGATCCAATGATGTGAGTCAAACTATAATATTATGAGGATGTACTAGCAAGGAAGGGTCAAAGCCACGTAGACGAGTCAAACAATAATCTTAGATCCAGTGATGGTTATGCTAGTTCAAGCTCAAGGGGAAGGGAAATGGGAGGGTCTAGTTCTAGACAAAACCTTTGGATGAAGATGATGACATTGTGGTTTTAAAGAATAGTGAAACTAAAGAAGAAGATGTCAAGGAGGATGAATCTAATCACAATAAGGAGCGATACACATTTGAAGATGTTGATGACGATGGGGAATTTAACGACTTAGATTGAAGTCTCTTAATTTGTTTCATCAAGTAGTTTCTTTATGAAATATTATCATGATAATGTGGCATTATGCTTGAATATTGATACGTTGCTTCACTTGCTTGTTGGATATTTTTGGTTTAAATGTGAGCTTTGTTAGATGTATTAACTATTAAGTATCTCAAATTTTATTTTATTTTATTCAATCCGCATAAAAGTGTGACATATATCATAAAAAAATAGTGTATTTAGTACGACACATATTTATGAATCCCGCGCTTTGGTATGCTCCTCGCCTCAAGGCTCATTGACCCCCTTTGCGCCTTAGTGCGCCTTGAGGTATCTCAGGTTGTTCTAACAAACCAGATGGTTTCTGGTGTTCAGCCTTAACCTTTAAGCACGTCAAACACTTGCTAATATAGGTGGCAATATCGGCTTTCATGTTGGGCCACCAATATAATTTTTTCATGTCTTGGTACATCTTGTCAAAACCTGGATGAACAGAATATTTGGATTTGTGGGACTCATGCATAATCAAAGTCCTTAGATCACCATAGCAAGGCAACCAACTTTCCTGATCATACCTCCCACATCTTTGGCCTTGAAGTTTTCTGGTTTCCTTGCCTCAGTCTGAGCGTTTAAAATCTACTTGGGAAGATCCAAACTAATAGTCATAACTAAGGCTCAAACCTGTAATGGCTTAATTCATTCTTTTCTGCTTAAAGAGTAAGCCACTACATTTGCTTTTCCTGGGTGATAACGAATTTCGCAATCGTAATCACTGAGCAATTCCAACTAACGACGTTGCCTCATGTTCAACTCCTTCTGATCAAGGATATGTTGTAAACTTTTGTGATCAGTGAACACGGTTTGTTCCGTACAGATAGTGCCTCCAAATCTTTAGAGCGAACACTACTGCTCCTAACTCCAAGTCATGAGTCGTGTAATTCTTCTCATGAATTTTCAATTGACAGGATACATAAGCAATCACCTTCTCATTTTGCATCAAGATGGCACCTAATCCTTTATGCGAAGCATCGCAATTGATAACGCTCCAAATATACATAAAATATCCCTAAAAACATGTGGAAAATATATATTAATGCATGAAATATGGCATATTTGGTTGTTTGTTTGTATAATAATTGTTTCAGGATCGAGAATGATGGAAAGGACTAAAAGTGCAAAGATATTCCGTTAAATATGCTAACCGTCGTCAATGGAAGGATCTAGAGATGAACAATTAATGAAAAGAGCCAAAGTGCGGCGCACTTCTATAAAGTGCGGCGGTTTTCAAAGCCAGTTAAATGCAATTTAATTAATTGATCAAGTGCGACGCACTTCTCCTGCAATTACTCTCAAATTATAAATAATTGCAATGATTGTTCAACTCTTCACTCCCCACGATTTTGGAGGAAAAAAGGCATCCTATTCTTCACAAACATCTCTCAAATCATTTCTAAGTTACTAAGGAATTTTGTTAGCAAAGTTATAAGGAAGTTCTTAGAAAATGTTGAAGTATTCTTTGAATCTTCATGATTTCCAGATTATAGTCATATCGGAGGAAGAAACTCAGGCCAAAGGTGGTGGAGAAGAAGTATTACAAGTTGTAATTCCGGTTAAACTAGTGTTTGGATCAAGGAAGTTCTTGTAATAAGCCATATCATCTGCTTGTGGAATTGGTATAAACATGTTATCCTTATTGAATATAATATTTTCTTAATCTATGATGCTTGTTATGTGTTTGATTGCTATGAATATGGAGTAGTCATTTATATTTATTTAGGCTAATATGGATAATGATATGAACAAGCTTTAATGTTTTGCTTTTGAATGTGATAATGATAAATTCGATGTTCAATTATCCGGTTACTTGTTCTATGTTTGATTAATCATACTTAGTGGATATAGGTCGAAAGATTCCACCAATATGTTTACATTTCGCATTGTTTGTCTATGCAATTCGATATTAGTCTTGTGAGAATTGACTAATAAAGCGTTTATTGAACCAGATAAGAAAATGTTTAACACTTAATCATATTCTAACGAACTTGATTAAGGGATTTTATCATCACTTTCATACTTGAATAAATCTTAATGCATTTTATATATTAAAGATTAAAGACCGAAAGGATTATCTAATATACGGAATAGATAATTGTTTGAATGATTACCCATGTATTCATACTTTTATGCTTAAATTCATGCTTGCTTGATTTTATGCTTGTTCATCACCATTATTACTAGTCCAAATAAATATCATTTTAATATCTTGAATTAAACCTTTATCTTTATGTAACACTCCCAAACTACGATACGCAGCGGAATACACTATTTGAGGTGCTACTTCATAATACATGCACACGAGTCCTAGTAAACGTTCAAAGATACGTTTATAAAAAACAATTTCATTTATTAAAAAGATCAGAGTTACATAGGTCACAATACCATTATAGAAATTTCTTCTAAAAGTCACAACATGACTTGATTTCTAAAACACTTGTTTAGTTTATGACACTACTTCACCGAGACACCGTCCTTGATATCCGCGTTCCGTCTCATCCAAGCCATCAACAATACCTAACCTGAGATACATGCTTAAAAACATCAACAAAACGTTGAGTGAATTCATAGAGTTTACACATAACAGTTAGAACGCATATTTGGTTCCACAAAACATATAAGATCGCTCGTAAGCCAAGTTATAAAATATTGATTTCCAACTAAATGAGCCCATGTACCGAAACTTAACACATTCATTCCCGTAGGACGAAATAATGTCCGAGAAGTATGCCACTTCTCCTAATACTAACTACAAAATGTCCGTTTGACTGGGTGGTCACAACTGATTCAAACCCCGGACAGGGTTGTCAAACCCAATAGATCTATTTAATGCATTAGCGTTTACCATCAACAAGGCAACTAACGGTCACACAGTAAAAGGCATATACTCAATAGTGAATGCAATCATATTTAGTATCAAAACACATTGCGTTCTCATTTTCAAAACAAGCAAGTATCCCCCTCGCAGGTTTAAAAATATTTAAAACACTAAAAAGCGAAGCTATGAACTCACCTTGATCAAAAGCTGATGATCAAACAATGAAGTCTAGCACGAAAATCCACAAATGCGATCACGACCTATAATTAGAGTCGCTCGATTACTATACCGAAAAGTATAATCAACGATGCGTACATCGTATCAACAAAATCATATATATAGTATATATATATATATTCATACATGTGATGAGAAATCCACTTGCGCCTTAGATCCTAAAAACCCACAATATTAGGTTACGATCATTCTTTTTATTTATATTACATATTTTTAATCGAAAACTTTCTATTTTAGAAAACTTTTTATCTTTAGAAAGTTACTATTTTCGGGGACAAGTGAACAATTTTTAGTTAAGTATCGTTAATTCATTATATATTGTAATAATAGTTTATTTAATTTTGTCTCTTCGGAACCCTCGGCATTCATGTTGTTTATTAATTACTCGTATCGATATTATTTTTCGATTATTACAAAAGTTTCTATTTTTAGAATCTACCTCGCTCGTACCCATCGTTAAGTTTAAGATATCTTATGCTTAGTAATAATAGCATTTACTTACTTTTATTATACCCGAACAACTGTAGAGTATTAACCGTTGACTTTCAAAAGTTAACGATTTATAGACCTTTTGTTATGAATTTGACTTTTCATACAGCATTTATGTTATCAATTCTGACCTGTACCAAACGGATCCGTCATGATCACTTTGCGAAGTTCGGACAAAGAAGAGAATTTTATGTAAAACGGGACATTCCAGAGAATAAAACTTTTTAGTTTTAGCCGAGACCCAAAACTCGACAGAAAATGACTTAAATGCCCCCTTGTAAGTTTCTGCAGGAACTTTGACTATTTTAATAAAAACACAGACTTTGACCTTAGGTTTTGACCCGTTATTACTCGATTTTAAAACTGCATCAAGCCTCGCGACAAGAGTAATAGACACACCATTCTGTAGCAACTTTCTTGGTGATTTCGCCGAAGGCGAAACGGACCGAAAGTTGCTCAAATATGATGGAGCATTTAAATTCCTGACAGCAACCATTATTTTCTCAATATGCTGAATTTTATGCCAAAAGTATATATCTCGTTTTAGCTTTAGTTTCTTCGTTATTAGGAGTTAGAAGTCCCGTTTTATATCAAAACGATCGTCTAAGAATGCTTTTTCATATTTTAAAGTCCAAAATCAGATTTCATAAAATCTTGATTCTCGTTTGCCGTATGCTAACTTTTACGTCAAAATTGTTCTAATTGTTGCCAAATCACGCCAAAACTCATTCTTTGACCAAAAAACTTCATCTAAGAATACATCTAATATGACATATAACTCTTATACTTGAACTCACTCATATTTTATAACATTGTTAAACTAATCGACGATGACTTCTAAGACGATTTCGGTTCACATGCTATGCATCGAACTAATTCAAATTAGTGAAAAAATCAAAGCAGAGTTATAATGGAATACTTACAAACGCTCAATAGAGCTAGTAGAAAATAGATCGAATAATTTATCGGACTCTTCCTTGTTCCTTGTTGATGTCGCGGCCAAACCAAGACCAAAAACCCGAAACCAAATCGATCCAAGACTTCAAGCGAATCTAATCCAACTCAAGACTTTACCCAATGCTTTGTTTTCGAACCAATAACCAAAAAACAAAGGAAACCCTTTGTGTCTTAGCGTGGTTCAAACCAAAGACACAAAAAACCAAACTAAAACTCAAACACGCAACCCCAATATGATAACAATCAGAAATAAACCCACACACCCTTATGGTTTCTTCTTGGTTCAAACCCCCAACCAAAACCAAAAACCTCTTTTTGTTTCCATAAAACTTAACCTCTCATAAACCTTATTGCATGTCTATTTTTATTACATGGATGATCAAGTTATAACCTCCTAAGTATTATTTGGTTGCTAGAAAATCAAAAACATCAAAGGGTGTTTGTTTGGGTACTCGACCGAACCACAATAGAAAATTGGTGAAGGAAAACGAAACTTTCCCCACTTGTTCTTGGTTAATCCTAAACTATTTTTGAGAGATGTTTGAGTGTGTTTTCAAGATCAAAATGGAAAAATGGTAAGATTGTTAAACTATGTGTTGCGTTTTAATATTTCGGCCAAACCACAAAGACAACGAGAGAGAAAGAGCAAAGCTGAGTACTATGTTGGTGTTTCTTAGTTGTGTGGAAGGGTTTTAAAATCCAATCTTCTGAAAGCAATACCAGTAAGACAGACGCGCAAATGATTTTTACATTGGAATACTAAAACAAGTTGATGTGTGTGCTTGGGAGTTAGTTGGTCGTGCTGCCATAGCTAGGCACGCATGCAAAAATTATTATTTTTTGTTTCTTTTTATTTAGACTAGTAAAATCTTGTGTTAAGGTTATATATTAAAATGTTGGACTTGTACTAAACATTAAAAAAAACCGTATTAATTAAAACACGAGCCTTAAACACAAGTTTTGGCCAACGGACAAGGAACAAAGACAATAAGGTTTAAAAATAATAGTCAATGGTCAAGAAAATACTAACGAAGTGCGTCGTAGATTTTTACGATGCTCAAAAGGATTAACGAACGTGCGGTCAAACGACGACTTGCACAACGTTAAAAAATGTTTTCTAAAAATATTTCTTTTCAAATGGTCCGTTAATTAATATAACTTAAAAATAATTAATTAGACAAATATAAGTATTTAATGTCGACGTCTCGCTGTAGGAGAATAACGCGTAATAGAACTAATAATGACGTCGAACTCGCGATCGGCATAAGCAGTCGTGAATGGTGAAAAAAAAAGGGTTGAGAAAATAAAAAACGTCGGGTTGTACGTCCTTGTTATAATACTGAACATGAAATCTTTCTTTAGACTTCACAAGGTCAGGGTTGATTGATCGCATGCCAAGGACCTTCATTTCTCATTCTGCTTCGCTGAAATTGATAAGGACGAAGAAACTTTGGATCCGTAACAAGCAGCATGAGAGTAATTCGAAGCAGCTAGCGCAATTAGAATGTCATATTTTATAATAACTTTATCCTTTGAATTTGTATTGTAATGAAAAGTTCGATTGGGTAAGGTTATCAAGTTATGGTTGTTCAATTATATCAGTTATGTACGATAGGAAGTTGTTTTGCTCACTTACAATTGACTTTTAACTTTAGTCTAGATTTATATATTAAACATGGGGAGACTTGTTGGGTTAGTTCGCAGTGCATTTCAGTCTTTCAGTAGATTTAAACATATAAAATCCCATGTAAGTATTACTCAAGCATGAAGTTTTTTGCTTGAGTCGCTTGAAGGTTCTTCAAGTGTCAGCTTTCAGGTCTCTTAGAAGACTTGTGTTAAAAAAAAAGTATCTTCACTTCAGTGTGTTATTGCAGCGGTGTACAGAAAATAAAAAGGCCTTTGAGCTTTAGTTTTAGCTTGGGTTTGTCGCAAATTTCCAAGTTGAGCGTTGTCTATCTTCTTAAACAGAAGTTTGAAAGTTTGTTTACTTCTAGAAAGGTTTACCAGGCGGGGGGAAAAAGATTGCTTTATGTCAAAAGGAATAAAGCAATCTCCTTGGGAAAATGTACTTCTAAAGTTGGTATAGAAGTACACAACCTTCCTTAAAGGACTGTACCTGGTACTTTGAGCACCGTTCTTTGTTGCATTAAAATGGTAATCTCTACCACTCCATTGGATGCATTGACACTGCGTACTAGGTTAAGTTGTAAACTTCCTAATGCCACTCTATCTATTAAAGGGAAAAGGGCTTCCTAGAGTAACATGTTATATTCTTCCAATTAATGTAGGATAACACACGCTGAAGGTGAATTTTCAGTCTCTAACAACGAATGGTACTAATGAAGCTGAAGCTTTAGTTTATCATAAGTAGTTTGTTTTTTTACTCTTCTTAACCTTCGGTTAGAGTTAAGTTAGAAAGAGATAAAAACTCTCCTAATTATCATTCAACACACTTTGCTATTCGTGCAAGCAATGTGTGTCATATGATTCTTGTATTTGATTTTATAATAAAGTCCTAACGCTGAAAAGTATTCTGTGTGTTTTAAGAACTTGTTCTTTATATTTCTTCTTATTATATTTGTTTTGTAAATCTCACTTTGTTGTAGCCTATGGAAATTGATTAGTTTTTTCTTAATAAACCTTGCTATCAGATTACATGTGACAACAATTATATATTAAAAAATACATGGAATTGGGAAGAAATGAGGACAGTGCTTGAGGTGCTCTAGTTCAACTCCTTTTTCCACAAGATTTAGAAGAAATATCATCAAGAGCAATATGATAGGGTTAAGGAAAAAAGTTAAGACATGTGTGATTCATGATGACGGTGCAGATAGAAAGAGAAAGAAAACTTTGGTTAATGGACGTAATAAGGGAAAAGAAAAAGTATTTGAGGATGAGGATACAGATAAAAGACAACGAAAACTTTGGTTAATGGAAGGTATAGGGAAATGAACAATTATTTGAGGTCTGAGTGGCTGATGTGTAGCAATGGGAAATAAAGGATGTTGGTAACACATATATAAAGAGAGCTATGGTTATGGGAAAGCTATACAATGGTTGAAGACGTAGGTGTTGTGAAGACAAGAAGGGACAGAGGTGTAGTCATTAGTGACGGTGGTTTTAATAATGTTGGAGGGAAGGAAGAAGTGGTTTGTAAAAGGGGAGTTCAAAGCAGGAAAATGCAAGGAACAAGTGTGAAGGTGTGTCGGCTTACTTGGTTAATTTATTATATTTAAATATAATGTACCTTATTAGGTATTAACTTGTGATTGTATCTTCAATGAAATTGTCAGTAGAGTTGCACTGATGAGAGTTGTCTGTTTTATCATACTTGTATCCTGTTTGTTTCTGATTCAAAATTAGCGTTTGGTAATTATCTAATTGTTAAGAGAACAAAATTTATAGGTACTGTTTCATGTTTATGTCAGTGTATGTGTAGTTAAAAACTAGTATGATGCATAATGTATGTGCACGTGAATGCTTTATGGTATGCTTGTTCATGTTTTGGTAATGTTAAGGTAGGAACCTTAAACAATTATATTCTATAATATTATGTTATGGTCATTATGCTTGCCATTTTATGTTGCTGTAAGTATATGTTAACTTATTCTAAATATTTGTACCAGACTTGAAAACATACATAACAAATATAAAACATAGTATATTCTTTAACAGCATCATCCAAATCCATGAATAACATCTTTGAACATCCTTCATCGCTGTCAGTAAATGTGTGTAATAGTATTCTCATTAGCCAGCTTTAAGTTATAACAATAATAAGGCAGTTGAGCAAATGAAGCGACATGGCAACCTTGAGTTGACTCTACTGCTAATTGTTTCCCTTTCCAAGCTTGTTTGTATGAAACGTCAATATTCAAGTCTATATTCAGTTCATTAATAATATGCTTTGGTCTATATACTCCTTCGTAACATCCTGGACTTGAATTTCAGAATTTTATCTCAATTAAACCAAAACATTTTTGTTGTAGCGTTCGATGATTTGGAAAAAATTGGGTTTGTAGAAATGTATGATGTTGTTAATGTAAGTATTTTAAACAACAATATCACTCTTAATCATACGAGTGAATATGTACCAATAACATTCTAGGTTGACATACTATACCGCGTACCTTTTCGTGCAAGATCTAACAACCTTATATTCATAGCCTTTGGTTAAACATTTTAATCCTATCTCATACATACAGGCTTCCTTATCATCAAATATCTTATGTGCAGCTAACATAACACCATGGTTACGGTAATATCTAGTTTTAAGATCAAGAATAGGTGCATGTGGGGTGGTTGGCATATATGTTAGTGTATTTTTTCCATTCAAGAGTAACTTGTTCATCAAACAAAGGGATATTAAGATCAATATCTAAGGGTTTAGAAGTTGAAGAACAAGTTACCTCAACGGTTTTTTTAAAGGATTTTATGAAAACACTCGTAAGTACATCACCTGATTCTAAAACTTCCTTCAAGAAATAATCTACATCATCGTCGTCGATTATGTTAATTGAGTTTGAACCAAAGTTGTAAGATAACAAAATTTGTTTGTTATCCTCAACATTGAACTTTTTTCATACGTAACGCACAAAATTTGACTGAGTAATATTCTTTGAGAGTAATACACCACATTTGATTTCTTCATAAAGCAAAAAAAAACCTTGAATTTTAAGGATGAAGGAAAGCTTATTAAGTTGTGTTTTACATGTAATGGCTATATCCTATGATCAAATGAAATACGTATACAAACTTTTTCCATAAATACCCACACCTACTAGTCGCCTTATCTCCTCAACTACTAGTCTCCTTGGAATTTTTACTTTTCTCATAAACACATAAACCTACTAAACAACCAATTGTACTACTATAAGTACAAATATTAATTGTTAAATTAAAACATTTATTTCTTTGTCAATTATGTCTAAATGTATCAAGAATATAAACAAAAACAATTACAAAGAATTAGAAATAATCCATATGGTGGAAAGATTCAGACAGCCTCAAACATTGTTTGCGAGATTTAGGCGAGAAGCTTGCTACGGTTTGCAAGTGAGAACAATGTCACGTATGTGTTAATGTGGACTTTTGTGTCAATCTACCATCCATTGAAACACATATGTAGTGAGATTGTTTGGTGTTCCAAAATGCTAACATTGCAGAGTGTTTTACATACAAAACACTACATCTTTGTTTTACACAGATAATTACTACACATAAAATACACCATGTTTTGTAAACTAGGAAACAATATAGAATTATGAAATTTAAACAAACAAATACTGATATCATCCACCACATTCATAAGACACATATTTTTTCGCCAAAACTCCATCAACCTTAACCTGCACAATACAACATGATTCCAATAATAAGGTTCCTAAAAAACAAGGTGTCACAAAACAAAGTAACAAGGTTCAGATTAGCTAAAAATGATACATTGTGAAGAAAATACCATTCTAGATAAACTTAACAGGATACAAACACTATGCTAAGAACATATAATATAGTTCACGATCTGGGTAAGGTATAAGAATTAGTGATTCTTTGTATGGTCCAATGTAGAAAGAACCAGCAACTCCTTCGATACCGAGGTTCTAAAGTGATTGTGTAAATCGATTATACACTTGTACGGAATTAGCAAGTTGGTGGGCGCCTACTACTTCAACTATTGGTAATGGTATTTCATCTTTAGTAAAACCAAGTAACTTAACATAATTAGGGGTGTGTTGGGGGGTGGGGGGGGGATTGGTTGTGTGGGGGGGGGGCGGGGG
Organism: Tanacetum coccineum; assembly: GCA_026074375.1. NCBI lineage: Eukaryota > Viridiplantae > Streptophyta > Magnoliopsida > Asterales > Asteraceae > Tanacetum > Tanacetum coccineum. The sequence goes on along the minus strand of BQNB010035104.1, from coordinate 13,975 downwards.
GGGGGGGAACTGATGAACAGAGTTTAAGGTAAACGATGTTACAGATGCAACATCAACCAATAAAGACCAACCACAAAATAGATAGAAATCAATTTCATCCGTGCTTCCAATTACTATTAGAGAGTTTCCAAGACTTGAAATAAAAATTAGGATTGTTAGGCCGTCTCTAAAAATGGCATCTATGTCATGGACTTGAAACGATTGGGCAATCAAATAAAATGAAACAAGTAGGTGTTTTTTTGAACAAAACACCATCATCATTAGAAAAAACCTTTCATGACCAGCCCAAAAGAGTAACCGACCTACAACTGCCTGCGATGACCTTTTGAATCTGATAGATTCCCTAGGCAAACAGTCATTCTTAAGTTTATTCCATTCCATAGAGCTCAAGTAGAAGACGGAATATACAACTCATTGTCCGTCGCTTGAGGGTATGAAAATTATAATATGTTAGGTCTAGTGTCTGACTCAACACAAAAGCTAAACAGGAATTATCAGTCTCGAAGGTGACTGTAAGGCGGGGACTAAAATATTAATGGATCTTTTTATTGATGGGTTTCATAGAGTAGCCATGATGCTAAGAGCATGTGAAAAACACCATATCTCATGACAAATAAACCTAATCAAATAAATCTTTTCTTTAACTTTGGATGTACCTTTTACTATGGGATGGCCTATCTAGGGGACTGGTTAATAATATATATATGTAACACATATATCATATAAATAAATTAAAGAAAAGATTTATTTTCTATGTACCTTAAACAACTAATGAAGTTCTTTCAACTTGAATCTTGTGGTTCCAAATGTATTCAAGCATCCTTTCATGGTAGGTTAAGGCTGTTTCAAGAGGGTCTCATCACTGCTGTGGTAGGTTACGAGGGTTATTTAGTGGCAAAAATTTATGTGGTCACCTTTAACTTCGTCTTATGTTGTTCAACAATTTACTCAATTATTTTTTCGTACGCAAACTTCCACACACTAACCAGCACATCGACCTTAGTGTTAGTATTCACATCAAGTTGAACAATAACAACCACCGCAGTTTTCCTGTAACAGTCCTCTCTCCCCACTCCCCCCCATACACACATCAATTTTTTTTGTTATTTTACCAACATCACGACATCTGCATAGTTAGAATATAAAGACCCTTATCCCACAAATCGCCTAATTAACGATGCTTGAAATGGTAGCAGCAGCGTCGCAAACTCTTGTATGTGATCTTATAGTCGTCAGCTGATATGCCCTTGCTCTCAAATATATCATGCATGAGTAGATAAACGGTAAGCTTCTCTAGCAATAATGTCTTCATTTGTCTCCACCGTCGTCTTCTATTTACACCGGCCAAACCAAGAGAATCATAAAATGTAACAACTCCATTACGTATTTCAAGCTCAGAAAGACACCAATGTTTTTTGGGTTCATTAACCCGAAAAAACACCTAATTTATAATTAAGGAACAATTAATAACACATTAACAAAGCCTTGATTTTTAAATAATTTAAAGTTTGGGCCAAACAAACCTTCTCAACAGCTATCCAGGGCAGAGGATACATATGGCCATTTGAAAAATAGTCTGGCATGCTTCCAGATAAGATGCTTGTTGAGATATGAGGGCTTATAATAGCCCAATCTGCCTCGAGTGGTCTTAAAGACCACATTAAATCAATCTATAAATTAAGGTGCTATGAATGGAAATAAAAATATAAATAAGGTTTCAAAGGAATTATGATTGATTTGAAATTATTAAATATATAAGTACTTACATGGTCAGTCAACCAGCCTGTTTTACTAGTGTTAAGACAGGACAAAGATAACCAAAAAGAACAACCTACAACAATGTCTCGTTTGCCTCAAGGAAACCGATACTCTGGCAGATCCTTGTTGGTTATTGATGCCTACTTTGTTTTAATTAAATATGTGCCAAGTTTTAAATTTATAAAACTCGTTTATCGATACACGCACTAACGGGCATAGAACCCGGTCGTATATAGTGCAGTAGTTTGGTAAATCCGAGGTCGTCCCAAGAGCTAAGGTTTACTAGTTCTAATTTGATTATGTCACATTTGAAAATGTTTTAAAAGTTGATTTTAATAACTACGAGAAAGTAAATGCAATAAAATAAAGTGATAGAAGAATTCAGGGAGAAAAGCGTGCTAACCAAACCATTTCATTACTAATGCTATGATTACATTTTCTTGTGCAATGTCCAATTATAAGTTCCATTAGTGGTTCTAATATCGACAGACCCAAATTGGCATTTGAGGTCTGTCCTATACTTACTCTGCGATCCCACATTCCTCTACGATCACACGATGAATGTAGCATCCATGTTTGTAGTGGTTATCCCAACTATCCTTCAAGACCATTCTCTAAATCTAAACCAATTAATTAACCCACTCTAAAGAGTTCCACTATGCTTTTTAAGTATTTAATATGGCATGAGGCAGGATAATTTGGTCTAATTGCACTTGACACTAGGAGGTGATTAGGGAGTATTAAGATTACCCTAGTACATACTAATCAGGTTCCAACAGGGTAAGTCTAATAAACAGGTTAACAAGATCTAAGCTCCCTCTTCCTGCACCAAAAACAGCGGATCAAATAAAAGGCTATAAGGATATCTAATAGGATCATAATTAAATAGGTAACAATAATCATATCAATAGCAAATACATGTTTAGGCCATCACTAAGAGTGCTTAGCTGCTCATGGTAACAATAATGCAAGAATTAATGAAAAGTAGACATGGATTGACCGTTACTCATTGTTCTTATATGTGAATGTTATGAATGATATAAATACAAGAAATTGTGGTAAGTGACTTCTCCCCTTTGGGACCTATCTAGTGAAATGCGTCAGACCGGGCTGTTGGTTTACCCTTTTAGACTGAGGTAGTGAGTTGTAAAAGTTGAGTGATGGATGAGGGAGCCGATATGAGGGCTCTATTGATACATTTGAAATGTTTAAGACGTAACCCGTTATGAGACGTTACGTTGTTGTAAACTTGCTACCGTACGCGTCTTCCATTCTTCTGGCAGAAAAATAATGTTACGGCGTAATCTTGTCACCTATGTTACACTGTAACGCTGACTCGAATAAATCATCTTCTATGAATTTTGAATGTTACAACGTAAAGTAGGAGAGGTGTTACGCCGTAAACGCTGTGATGACTCATTTATTTTTTAAAGTATGTTACGGCGTAATCATTTAGGAATGTTAGGCCGAAACAAGCCTTGAACTCATTACTTTAGTGCATTTTCTGTTCCCAATTCCTACGTCTTTGCTAAAATGTCACGTGTTCCTAAATAAACTAAATATAAACAATTAAGTAACATTTTTATACATTTATAAAATATTATAGCATGTTCATAGGGAATTTGATATTAAAATGTATTAACTATTTCATGTTATCAAATATCCCCCCACTTGACTTCTACTTGCCCTCAAGTAGAACTGTTTAGAATAATTCATAAAAAGATTTCCCTAATTTTACTCGAAGAAATGAATTTATAAGTTACTTATGCTAGAAAACATCAGAGGCGGACACCTCACAAAAAGGGGATCAAAAACACTCAACTCTCATTACTAATCTAAGTGTTTCATTTCAGGGTGATCACTTAATTGCACAGTCATAGCATGTATACTATTATAAGCTTGAAAAGTACACAAGTCTCCACCAATTAGAATTAGGGTTTAAACAGTCTCAAAGGCAACATGGGTGACAAACAAGTTTAAAGGTGAATCATCCTAGAGTCCTTTCCAAAAGTGTTACACCAACAAGGGCGACAAAATCTCATATACACATCCATAACGATGGAATAGACATACATGATTACAATCAAATCCCTTATTCGAGGAAAACCAATGGTCAGGATGATCAGAACGGACTTATAGGTAGGGATAAGACACAGGATACACAATAATTGTTGTTAAATAAAAACATGAAACAAATAGTCTAAAGTAATCTAAGTTTTTCATAATGGGCTACTAACTCCATATATTTTTTATTTTGCACTATCTTTACATTTGTTTAGCACATGGGTGACTTTTTAGTTTGCACCCTCTTTTCTTCATTTTCTTCATGATAAATATGCAAATGCTACAGGAGTTTATATCTTTAATTATTGCCCCTGCAACATCCGATATTATACGCACATTCCCCCACTTAAGATAAACAATGTCAAAAGTGGTGATACAGGGGGGTCTTTATATATCATAAATGATTGGTCTTCCACGAATGCATAAAGTCTTTGTTCGCATTCCCCCGAATAATGGACTTAAATAGCTAGTGATTTCAACATAAAGAAATAAAGACTACAGGGTAGGCTAAGGCGAAATGGTGTAACGAAACATATATTGTTTAAACATGATTGGGTTGACAAGGTGATCTAGGGGTATCTTTCACTGGTAGTGAGTGAAACTAGGGTTTTACACACACAGGGAGGTCAACAAGTCAGTGTGACAAGACGATAAACACACACATATAAGCTTTTTGGGTGATTTCCTAAAATGTTGCCTTTTGGTACAATCTATTCCAACTAACCAATTAGGTCTTAACAAGATGTACAGGCCAAGTTCTATAGTATACAATACTACCAGCACACTCATATTTTTGGTGGATTTTATGTATAATAGATGAAAACGGAATATTAGGCTTAATCTCACCAAATTAATTGCAAGATAATAATGTGCTTGGCAAAGATTTATTCTAGTTTAGTAAGAAAAACATGTCAAAATTTTAAAATTGGCACCATTTTTCAAAGAAAACTAGGAAATCGAAGGCAAATATAGGTCAAGTGGTAATTCTACTCCCATCCCCCCACTTGTTTTGTACAATGTCCCTATTGTATAATTAAGGAAATGAAATAATAAAATAAGAGTAGAATTAGCAAAAGACTCCCCTGAGTGTCGCTCTCTTCTCCAAGTGATAATTGCAAGAGTTGACTTCTTGCAAAGTGTCCATAGAACTACCTTATTTTCCCCTAAAATCACTAGACAACAAAGAGCATTAAACGTTTATGGATAAATACACACTACAAACTAACTCACTTTCGTAGGAATCACGGTTGCTTTTAGCATATGCGACAAGCCTTTTAAACCACTTGGTGTCCCAAGTGGACGAGTGATGTCTTGTAAGGGTTTACAGGGAACATACCCATAAAGTTCATTTACTTATACACGGTTTTTTAAAAGGTTTCAAACTTATTTTTAGTTTTCAAAAAAGGTTTGCGGCATAACCATGGTATTGGTTACGCCGTAAACATATGGATTTAAAATTTTTATATTTGAACTAAGAAGGTTTACAGTGTAACAAGTGCAAGACTTTACGCCATAATAAAATCTGTTACGGCGTAACCTAGGTGGTTACGCCAAGACAAAACCTTACTACCACATGAATACGAGTCGAGGAGACTTTGAATTCCTATTTCTTCGTAGAGAAAACCTACAAAACAAAGTGAGAAACTAACAAAAACCAACTAATATGCAGAAAATAAAAGACGGGTTGTCTCCTGACAAGCACTTTTGTTTATTTCCGAATCTTTAAGTTAGACTCAAGACGTTCTACGTCTTTGCTTGGTTATTTCCTTCGTGTGCCATTTTTTCATTAATTTGGCCCTCATTGCAGCAACATTATCCCTAGTTCTTGGTATCTTCTCAACTCCTAAAACCTTAACCTTTGTGTAGGTCTCTCCTGGACCAACAGTGTATCAAGTGACTTTAGCTTTCTCGATTAGAATCGAGGTTGGTTCCTCATAGGTCATTCCCAACAATCTGTACCTTTTCTTGTTATAAGCTTCGTCATCCAAGTCGATGAATCCGTCATATGATCTTGGCTTCAAATAATCTAGTATCCCTTCCAAATCGTCTTCATCTTCACTTGTATTATTAAACCAATCATTGTTTAATTTGTCATGAATAACCCCCAACATTGTGTTTGTCAAACTCATCTTTGTATACATCAAAATTCCTAGGAGTATAGGTCGTCCTTTATCCTTCCAATCTTGACCCCAAAGTTAAAGTCTTCATTTACCCATTCCTTAAACATCATGCTCCTCATAGAATCACTGATATTTGTGTGCCTTAACTTAATCTTCATCCACTCTTCAAATGAATTTTCCCTAATATGTGATTTCTTAGGTTGTGTTTTGGAGACGTTAGGGAAGTAGGTGTTTATGCGCAAGGTGTCATTTGGGGGTCTATCACTTTTATGGTGAAGGTCGTATGTGTCGGTATACTTTGTGGTTCTTTGTGACTTAACTTTAAAGTCATAATTCTGTGTTATCCGTTCGTAGTATCGTCGTTCACGAGTTACATCGTCAATATTCTTGTTCCCATACCTTACTTTAAGGAAGTAATAAATTTCACTCATTTCCCTGACATTCTAGTCTCATGATCTCGAAAACATATCCATTGTTTTAGCATCCCATTTTCCTCTTTTCCATAAATAGCATCATACCCACTACAAAAGCTTAAATCGGGATTGCAAGTAGGCCGTATCCTGTAATATTCTTCACAAACCTTAAAGTTTATATGTACAGGTTTGCAAACATGCCATCTTGATACATTTTCAGAAAGATGGCTTCCTACTTTATTCTCTTGACTATCGCTACTAGAATCAATACTGTCTACGCCCTCCTTGCTGCAGTGAAAGGTTCTTTGTTCTAATGCAGGGGAATCATTATTTTCCATTTCATGAGGATTGAAATATTCCCTCTCCTGAATAGAACTTGCCATGTAAATTTTTTTAAGAGGAACCATAGAGTGACATATTTCTCCATTCATGTCAAACTTTACTTTTTCATTTCCTACTACTAACGAAATCTCACCCCTGAAAACATTTATCTGAGCATGTATCATGGCCAAAAATGGTCTACCCAAAAGTATTGTTTCGTCAGGTTTTTCAAGCGTGTCAATAACTACAAAATTGGTATGGACAAGAACTTGTCAATTTTTACCAGGATATTCTCCACTATTCCTAATGGGGCCCTTTTCATTATATTACCTATCTCAATAACCATGTTGGTTTTCTTAAGTTTAGCCAACTTCAAATGTTTAAACAGTGATTTAGGCATCATATTAATTCCAGCTCCTACATCAGCCATAACATATATCTTAAGATTACCAATAGTGCAAAGAAGAGTAAAACTTCCTGGGTTTGTTTCATTAGATGGTTGCTGATATGGTAAGGTTTATGAACTATCCCCTTCTTCTTCTTCCTATTACGAAGGATACCCCCTGAATTTTGCTAGTCCTACTAGAAGGTGTTCTAATCTGAGCTTTTCTGTAAATTGACTTGCATTCTTCAACCACTATTTTGAGGATGTCAATTAGAGCGTCTTCTTCTTCCTTATTATCCTGCCCAGTCATGCGCTTACTTAACTCTTCATTCAACCATTCATCTACATCTTCGTCAGAACTTACTTCTTCAGTTTCATAATGAGATTAAGGTGTAAAGAGGTGATAGTCACTTGGGTCATTTCCGCATTTTAGCCCATTAAGCCCATAAGCTGTTTTCAGCTTATTACGGCTTATTTATAAGCCCAATTTTCTAGCTTTTATTTTTCGACCTTAATCCACTTTTTGATTGCTTTTTCATATTTTCCAAAACTTTGTTTGCTAGTTTTTTAATTTATCATTTATTTTCTTAATAATGTAATTTTTAATTATTAAAAAATTAAATAAAAATAAAAAAAAATAATTTTCTTTTTTAAAAAATTTTCTTTTGTCATATTACACTTAGGAAAAATTGAAAAACTTTCACAAGGTTGTTTTTGCAAAATTTTGATTTTTAAAGAACGGGATTAAAACCCCGTTCTCGTTTTCTCGTTTTTGAACTCAATTTAACTCCGTTTTCGTTCTAGTCTTCTTTATTCTTACTTTTTAGTCAATTACTTTTAGGAAAATAAAAAAAATTCACTTTAGGATTAATATTTCAAGTTTTAGGTTTTTAGTGTGTCGTTTTTAGCTTCCGTTCTCGTTTTTTAGTATAGTTTCCTTATTTTTCCCCGGTAGTTTTAGAAAACCAAACCCAAATCTTTTCCATTCAAGCATTGTTAAATTCAAAAAACCAACATCTACTTTCCAATTCGCTCGTTCTGTGGGGATAACCCGACCCGGAATATCTTATAACTACTACTTCCGGTTTCATGATTTTGTGGAATTTTGATACCTTTTTATATATTTATATTTATTTATTTTTATATATTGCACTAAGGTTAATAAATTTAGCTGAAATCGATCACCCATGCTAGTGCTTCCCTCACACGAGCACGCTTAACTGTCGGTTCTTAAATTAGATACGTAGGTAGAAAACGTAAATACATATTTTAATCTATTTATATAAGTTAAGTATGTATATTATTTATCATTTATATAATTTTAACAAAATTTCAGCATGACCCGTTCGTGTTTATACTTTTCACAAAGATCGAGAGACATTAATACAAATCACTTGTTCAATTTTGTACATTTCACAAATACGAACAATATTGTATCAAAACCTTTAAACTATTCCGATAAGTAAAAAAGAGAGTATTAAAAAGTACTTGTGTTCATCAATAAGCTATCATAAGGCTCTTAATAAGCAAAGACATAATGATCCCGAACCATAAAACTTAATCGTTAGCTCGTGGTTCTTGGGGCTTTTTATGTGGACGTGGCCTATAAGCCCAAGAAGCATTCATTGCTTACTTTGTTAAGCCAAATAAGCTTAACGTCTCTTCCTTTCAAAAATAAGCAAGAAATAAGCCGAATAAAATATAAGTCGAATCAAATAAGCTCAAACAAAACACCCCCTTTGTTTTCCTTATTGGGTCGAACCAATAATAAGCCCAATAAGCCCGAATAAGCTTTCCCCAAAAGCTTATTAATAAGCCGAACATAAATAAGCCATAAGTATACATTTTTATTTCATAAAAATAACCACGATCACAAAACTATGATTACCTTATAATCTTTTAAATATTTTCGAACCATAAAGTAACCTTTTTAAGGTTTACGTAGTTTAAAAATGTAAACTTTTATAATCCGTTTGTACAACTAGTATATATGTATAAAGATGAACATAAAAGTACAAGATTTATGAGGATTTGATAACTTACAAGAATATGAAGGATTGAGGGTTATGTAAGACTTAAACAACCCAAACGTTGTTAAAATACCCAAACTAACTATTTTAATCAAACTCAAACAATCTTTAGCTACCAAAATCTTGATCAAAGGTGGAAAAATATGTGTGTGTTTGATGGTGTTCGAACAAGAGTGAAAGAAAATAATAAGTGTGTGTGTGTTTTCTTGAGAGAGAAATATTGTGAAAGAATGAATGTATAAGATGAACTTTGGACATATGTATACGAATTCAAAATTGTGGCTTCCAAGGAGTAGGTTAGTCGTGGCGGTATCGGTCGTGAAAAGAAAAGAGGGGAAGAAGGGACCAATTTTATCTCCCAACTTCAAGGAACATAATGCATGTGTTTGATTTTTAAAGGATCAGAGACACACACATAAGTTATTAGTTATATCCGGAACACGTAATTACTGAAAACGCATAGAATGTTTACGAAAATTTCTGAAATTTTAAAACATCAACTAAAACATAAAAACGTGGTCACTGACGAAAGACTACGTCAATTAGCAACCTAGAACGCTTCCGGTAATGATTCTCAGATAATGACGGGACAACTTCCCGGTTAAGCGTAAAAATTTCACAAAACTAATAAAATTCAAAATACAAAACGGAAACGGCTAAAATATTGATCAAAAAATTACGGGGTGTCACATCCTTTCCCTTTAAAAGAGTTTTGTCCTCAAAGCTTAAGAAGTAACATCTACCACGGGTGCAGAGATGGCAAAAAGACGAGGATACTTCTTTTGCATTTGATCTTCACATTCCAGGGTGAACTAATGAACCCTCTTTAGAGTCCCGCCCAACGCACTTTAACATTGAATACGATGTTGCTAACAAGACGCTTGACTTCATCACAAGTCCATGATCACGATAGTTCATCATATGAAGTGGGGCTGTCATCGATTTGGATTACATCTAACGGTATAGCAAAGTTCCGTCAAACAGTCATGTTCTTCAAATTACGATACGTGAAAGGTTACTATTAACTCTGCTCAATTGTTATGGGAGTTTAAGTTGGAGGCCAACGGTTCCTAAATATTGTCCAATGATCATGAAAGGTTCCAATTATAACGGGTTCAGCTTTCCCTGTAGTCAAAATGTACCAACCCCTTCCCTTGGCGACACTTTCAGCAATGACTTGTCTCCGTACTTGAAACTCATGGGGTTTTTCGTCTTACGACACATAACTCTTCTGACGATCTCGGGGCATCTTGAATACGAGCCCTTGATTTGAAAAATCATCTCGGTTGTCCTCATGGATGTCTCTGGACCAATGAGCTGATTATCTCCCAACTTCATCCTAGCAGATAGTGCTCGACAGCTATACGCCCATACAACGCCTCAAATGGTCAGCCCTTAATACTGGTATGGTAACTAGTGTTATACGAAACCACTACCACCAACGGTAATTCTATCTTAACATTTCCAAAAGAAGTCGAGCAATAACATGCCACTCAACATGTCTGTCCAATGTTTGAATGTCCTTCTCACTTTGACGACCATCATTTGCGGGTGTGTAGTTGTACTCATACCAATCGAGTACTAACGCTCTATGAAGTGACCGCGCCAAAATCTAATCGAATCTGCCATGTAACGGTCGGAAATGAACAAACTGAACTCCATGCCTTGAGACTACTTCCTTCAAGTATTGTCTCGTCAACTTTTCCAACAAGTCATCTTCTCTCATGGGTAGGAAATGAGCAGACTTGGTTAGACGATCGATGATTACCTAAATCGTGTCTTGACCCGTTGCCGTCTTTGGCAATTTAGTAACGAAGTCCATTGTTATATTCTCCTATTTCCACTGCGGAATTTCTGGTTGAATAAACAATCCAGATGGTTTATATTATTTAGCCTTAGCTTTGGCACACGATAAACACTGGAAAAAAACTTGCTGAGATAGGTGGCACTTCGTGCTTTTATGTTTTGCCCAACCAAAAAAACTCTTCACAGGTCTTGGTACATCTTATCTGATCCAAGATGGATGGAATACTTTGACTTATGCGACTCATGCACAATCAAAACCCTCAACTCTCCAAAACATGGAATCCAACTCCGGTTGTTCAAACACAACGTTCCGTCAGCACAAGGTTCAAGTTTATTAATCACACCATGTAGATCTTCATTTATGTTCTCTTCCTTCCCTCAGATTGAGCATTCAAAATTTGATTAGGAAGATTCAAACCAATCATCATAACTAAGGCCTGAACTCGCAGTGCCTTAATCCATTTCCTTTCCGGCTCAAGGCATCCGTCACCCGATTATTTCGCCTTTCTTAGGGTGACATCGAATCTCTATTCGTACTCACGTCAACAATTCCAACCATCATCGTTGTCTCATGTTCAACTCTTTCTGATCAAGAATATGTTACAAACTCTTGTGATTAGTGAACACGACGCACTTTGTGCCATACAGATAGTGTCTCCACATCTTTAGGGCAAACACTACTGCTCCAAGTTCTATGTCATGAGTGGTATAGTTCCTTAGACCGCTAGATCTTGTTATGTCATGTGTATCCAGATGATGAATGATGTTCGTGTTTGTTTTCTAAGTTGTTTTTTGTTCAATAAGTTTTGTTTGTTTTGTGTGTTGGTGTTTGTTTTCTTATGCATGCATTTGCAGTTGCACTAATGTTGTGCCATATTTATAAAAGCATACTCATAGAAGTTAGCAATTTGTATACAACAATTCGAAGAAAGATATTTAAGTTACTAAGACATGCCAAAGTCAACAAATACTCTTTGCAACATTCATAACAGAGCATCGAAACTATGCAAACCCACCATCCTTGTGGAATACTTTGACCATATTTTTGTTTGTAATGTTAAGATAATGATGAGTTGATTGCTTAGGAGAAAATACGGAAACATTATAAAGTATCAAAGCCGCTCCTACAATAATCGCCTTTGCAAACCTCTCCTCTGTAAGCACTTTGTATTAAATAGTACCGGAGATTGTACCAGAAAGATCTTTGAGTGTTACTGTGAGATCGCCCAGAGCATTCGAAGTACAAGACTTGATAACTGCAACAACTTTCTTAAGTTTCCCATTCATGAGAAATTTCTTAACATCTCCAAAACAACCCGTCATGATCCCTCCATCAACATTGACATAGTAATGAGGTGTCATTTTATACACTTTTTCGGGGTCGTTTAACCCCCTAAATTGTGCATTTATGCCCAAAGTAGGTACTTAATCATTCCTTTTTAGGTATTCAACATTTGGAAGGCATTTGAAGGAAATACACGCGACTTGGGCTCATTTGGAGAAGAAACGGACAAGACTACCGACCCACACCAACATCTCTTAAGAATTTCTACTCCGCATCTGGAGACGGCGTCACAGATTACACGTGACGCCGTCACAACTCATACCAAGACGGCGTCACAAGATCTCAAGACGGCGTCAAAATGCACGACCCAGCCCATTATATAGAATATTCTACTCATGACAGCGTCACGATTAAAACGTGACTCCGTCACAACAATTTTCCTATATATACAAATCCGTTTTTAGGGTTTTAAGTGTGTAACTTTAGAGTAAAAGAAAGGGACGAACCCTAGTTTGTTTAGCAGCTGTTCGAGATAATTTTAGGGCCTCAAAACCCTATTGTACTTCCTTCAATTCATGTTTTAATCAAGTAAGATTATCTTAATCATTCAATATGTCTATGTGTTGTTTGATTCATTGTTCTTACTTTATTTTTAACATGCTTGGCTAAACCTTCTATTGTGTTTATTTATGACTGTATGAAACCCATGATGTAGATCTTAGTGCTGTTGCTTCTTGTGATGAATATGCATGTTAGGTCTTAGAAAACCAGCTTTTGTCTGTATCGTTGTTGATATGTCTAGGAAAACATGATTGTGTAGAAAGGATACCATCGGATAACAGTCTTCATACTACCTTGCCCCTTATATGGTTGATCCACTCTTAATATATTTCACATGCATTTAATATACTCTTAGGGGCCTTGTAATAGTCTTCATACTACCTTACTTGTGCGTTGCCTTAATGGAATATTAAATAGACGGCGGGTTCTTGTAAATCGTTCATGACTTAGGAAATAATTACATAGATCATCACAAGTGTGACAAAGCAACAACACTAGGAGAAGCAATTTAGGGAGTAATACATGATTAAATAAACACAATCTTTTATTATATTGTTATCACCAGTAGCTTAGTTTATATTTAGTTTAATAGCTAAAACCAACCAACCTCTCACATATATGATTTTACCTGCTTTCCTATAAACATAAAAACACAAAAATAATATTCTCTCAACCCTTAAAATTCTATTAGACCGTGATCAAGCCTTCCCAACCTATTCCCCTAGAGAACGATAAAAACCCCCGAGTCTTGCCTATACTACACTACAACGATTAGGTACACTGCCTAGGGAGTTGTAAAACTTCTTGTAGAAGTCCCTTACGACAACCGCAACAAGTTTTTGGCGCCGCTATGTGGGGAATAGTTAGGTTCTGATCATAGTTTAGCTTAATTCTACTTGCTTGAATCCTTTCAAGTAAGATTTAATTTCCACATAGTAGCTTTCTCATAGTCTATCTGTTCTTTGTGTTATCTGTTTCGTAACCCATTCTCGTCAACCACCATAGGAGACGAGAATCCTATCCGCACTCTAGGAGACTGCTCTAAACCTATCCACGAGGGCTATGGAACAACGTGGTACCCCTTTGATCCGACACCATCCGGTTGATGAAAAATGGATGCTTATTCTACAGACTTCGGTCTAAGGATCCAAATCAACACCTCAAGGATTTCCTTAAACTTGTGGACTCACTTGACCTTGACGGTGCAAATAGGGAAAGAACGCGCCTGCGTT